>PVKE010013132.1:0-37080 GCA_004027555.1 Craseonycteris thonglongyai | reverse complement strand
CTAAATACCATTCTCACCATAACTGCCAACTGTGCGGTGTCTGATATATCTGTTGACTCGTCAAATTGCAGAGAGAAGCAGTCACATATTTCCAAGTCAGTCTTTAACTGAGTTTGCAAGTCTTTTGAAATTGCGTGTATTCTTCTTGTGACTGTGTTATTTGACAACTGTAGGTCTTGTATCACCGACATAATCTCACACTTGTTAGAATACTCCTCAAACAAACAATCGGCAGCAGTCAGAAATGCTTCTTTTAACAATTCACCATCCTGGAAAGGTTTTTTCTTCTTTGCGAGCACGTGCGAAATTTTGAAAGAAGCAATGGTTGCCTTTTTAGATTTTTCCACATGTCTAGTGAAAACAGTCTGTTGAGTAGTTAAACTTCATTTTAGTTGATTTATTTTTTTCTTTCTTACTTCAGATTTAAGTGGATAATTTGTAACAAAAGTGGTATGACTTGTCTGAAAGTGACATTCAACATTATGTTTTTTTGGCACTGCAATACTACTGCCACACAACAGGCAAATGCATTTACCTTTTAAATTAATGAAACAATATGATTCCTCCCAGTCTGTGTTAAAATTATAGGTTCGTTTTCTCTGATTTGGTCCACTCATTTTAGGACTAAAAAAATAAAGATAAAAATAGTTATAGAACTACAATATCATATCAAATTGCCACCATAATAATAGATTACCTACCTCGCTTTTAGTTCATTTAAAATCGAATATATCAAAACACTGTGATCCTAGCTAACCGTCAAGACCCGATCAGTCCAGCAACCGCAATCACAATGGCAACTTGGCGTCTCCCGGTTGGGGGGAGGAGAGTGTAAAGAGCGCAGCGGCTACACAAGACGCGACATGTACAAAGGCGAAAGCTAGGGAAACACTTATACATACGATATCGCAAACATACCAACGAATATAATAAACCTGTGTAGATACTCCAACAATATTTTAAAATTCTAACAAATGTATAAAAATAAATTATAGTTTTACTTAGTGTTTATGAAAAACTTCTGATGCAGTCAAATAATGGCGGGCGCACACAAATCGGGCCGCGGGCACGGGGTTGGGAATCCCTGATCTAGAGGTAAGCTCTCAGCACCTGGCCAGGCACCAGCAGAGGTCCAGGCAGTGTGAATTTGCTTCTCTTCCGCTGAGCTTCAGATCTGGGGGCTGCAGGGACAGGGAGCCATGCGGCTCTTAGGATGGGTTGAGGCTGAGGCAACAGCCCCCACCCTACCCCCAGCCCAGCAAAAGCAGCGTGAGCTGGCTTCCAGCTTCCAGCTTCCAGCAGGTTGCGAGAACCTTCCCTAGCACCTCCGCCTCAGCCTGGACCTACTGGGGTCATCTCACAGAGGAAGTTCAGCCAGGGCAGGCCTGCCCTTTCCCACAGCCCTGGAATGACCCTCCACAGCTTGCCCACTCACCTCTGGGCCAAGAATCCCCCAAGGCCCCTGCCCAGAGCCTGCAGGGCTATGTTGCCATTGGTGTTGCTCCTTCAATAGGAGACAGCCTAATTCACATATGACCCACTCCAATAAATCAGGGAGGGGTGGAGGGTAGGGACATTCATAAATCCATATCAAACAGCCCCCAAATTATGACAGATGACATGACAGTCATAAAATTGCACAAGCAAAACTCACCAAGTCATTAATTTCATGGCCATAGAAAATAAACAGACACATTTTTTCGCGGCCCTAATAAATTTTTAAAAACTCAAAGAATGGTCCATCTGCTTCGAATAATTTTTAATTTCCTATTCTGTCTCATTCCCATTAGCTATTCCACTGAGATATTTGCTAAATTCTTTCATTTACCTCCTCCCATCTGTATTCAATTACCCTATTCCCAAATAGAGTGAGTTTTTGTTTCTCCTAAGCACAGGACAAAATACCCCCGCCTGTACCTTAAAGCAAATGTTATGTGTGTTTTATTATCTGTTAGACCGTATGAGTCATTCTAACTCGATTGCCTGTGCGGAAAGGCTTGGAGAGCAATCTGATTTTGATGTTTTCTGGCTTGGGTGGAAAACACCTGCCCGATTCTCAAAGCTAATCTATTAACGTGGTAAATGCTGTAGCAGATGTTCCTGAGTGAGTGAGGGGCCACTGGGCTGTGACCAGGCCCGGAGTGTCAGGCACACGGTGGAAATGTTCAGAGATCAGAGGCCAGCAGCACCACTGGGGGCCAAGCTGTCACGAAGTCACATTTTCCGGCTGCCACCCCTCCACCTCCCCCCCCACCCCCCAACTCAGGCTGCCTGGTGACTCCTCACTGCCTCCCTGGGCAGTCTCTCAAGATGGAAGGACATTTCAAGGTCACCTGGTCCACCCTACTTAAGAGAGACTGCAGCCCAGAGAAGCAGTGTGCTTTGTCCATAGCCACACAGCCTACTGAAAAAGGAGAGCGTCCTTAGAGGCAGCAGCCCCTTCATATTCAGTAGACCCTGCAATGAGTAGACTCATTTTGTGAAGCTGAGATGGGGAGCGGAGGAGGATTCTGTGAGCACGCTTTCCCTCCACTGCCTTCTACCTGGGAAAGAAGATCATTTAGGGGCCGTTCAGACTTAAGGTCTTCACAGGCAGTCGTTCCTCATCTCACAGGAGCTAGGCCAGGCCTGTGACAGGGAGGGGAGCTGGGAAGTGGGCTGAGGGGCCCAAGCTCTGCTCCAAGTGAATTAATTTCAACACTGTGTTTGCCCTGGAACCTGCAAATCTCCAAGAACACAGACTTCCAGGCCAAGCTGCAGAACTGGGGAGGAATCTGGGTTCCCAAAGCCACACACGGGGCAGGATCCACGTAATTGCAGTGTGGGTGCCCACATCCCCTCAGCCCTCATTATTTGCACTCATGCCAGTGGCTTCTTACTATGGGCACCTGAAACACTGCCAAAGAGCTTTTTCTGGCCTGAGATTGTGTTCTGTAGACCCTCAGAATGGGACAGCGGTGCCAGGGACTTGATGCCCCCAAGAGAGGCCTTAGAACAATGATGAAGGGGAGTTGGTGTGTAATGGGAATTGGTACATCCCCTTGGATGGGACAATTTTGAAATGTGTTCTATACTTGTGGTTCTCTGCCAGGTACAAGCTTACCCCCAAGAGACATTTAATAATGTCCAAAGACATTTTGGTTGGATGGCTATTACTGGCATCTAGTGGGTAAAGGCCAGGAAGCTGCTAAACATCATACAATGCACAGGACAGCCCTCCCCCAACAAATAACTATCTAGCCCAAAATGTTGGTAGTGCTGAGGGCCTCTCTCCCAGAGGTCCCCAGTGGAATTGAGCCCCGATGCCCACAGCAATAACCTGCTCATTTAGGCATGCTGTCCTGACTTCTTCCCCTCCCTGGCCCATTTCCCTCCTCTCCTTCCAGCACCTCCCACATAACTACTCTCACTCAAATCCTCATCTCAAGGTTTACTTCTTGGGGGACCCAACCTAAGATCATCCATTCCTACAGTCATGGCGACAACCTTGGAAGGGTCTCAAAGACTTGGGTAGCTATTTCAACCATACACTCTTATAACCACATGCATTCAGTCCCAGGGACACCCACGCTGATGGGCACTTGAGGATACACAGATAGGCAGGAGTTCCTTTGGTTCTACTCTGGTGGACCAGCTGACTGGAGCTGTACTCACCCCCCAACATGTTGTCAGACTGGAGTACAGACTCAGTGCAATCCCTATCTGAATACCAGCTGATTTCATTGTAGAAATTGACAAGTTGATTTTAAAATTCATACGGAATTACAAGGGACCAGGTATATAATCTTGAAAAAGAAGAGAGTAGGAGGACTCACACTTCCTGATTTCAAAACTTACCATTATAATACAAAGCAACAGTAATCAATACAGTGTGATACTAGTGTGGATATATAGATCAATGGACTGGAATTGTGAGTACAGAAATACCCGTATATCTATGGTCAACTGACTTTCAGGAAAGGTATCAAGACCATTCAATGGAGAAAAAATAGTACTTTCAATTAATGATCCCAGGACAACTGGATAGCTACATGCAAAAGAATAAGGCTGGACCCTTACCTCACACCATATACAAAATTAACTCAAAATGGATTAAAGACCTAAACATAAGAGTTCAAACTCTAAAACTCTCAGAAGAAAAATAGGGGTAAATCTTCATGATCTTGAATTTGGCAAAGTATTCTTAGTGTGACCCAAAAAGCATGACCAATAAAAGAAAAAATAGATAAAATGGACTTCATCAAAATTGAAAATTTTTGTACTTCAAAGAATAAAATCAATGAAGTGAAAAGACAACCCACAGAATGGGAAAAAATATTAGCAAATCAAGTATACTATTAGGTATCCATGAATTTAGAACTACTTTCTCCTGGTGAATTTAAATTTTATACTCATATATGGACCTTCGCTGTCTCTAATTTTTTTCCCTTTGTTTGCTAATACTATAACTATGCCAATTTTATTTTAATTAGTATTTTTCTGGTATTCTTTCACTGCTTTACTTATAATTTTTTTTTCTTTGTCTTCATATCTTAGATGTGTCTCATGTAAGCAACATTTGACTATTTTTTTTTAATTATTTTTTCAATTACAGTTAACATTCAATACTGTTTTATATTAGGTTCAGGTGTACAGCATATTTGTTAGACATTTATATAATTTATACATAGATGTTGCAACATTATTGACTATATTCTATGTGCTGTACTTTACATCCCTATGACTGTTTTGTAACTACCAATTTGTGCTTCTTAATGCCTTCACCTTTCTCACCCACTCTCCACCCCACCCTCCCCTCTGTCAACCACCAGTTTGTTCTCTGTTATCTATGAATCTGTTTCTATTTGTTTGTTTGTTTTGTTTTTTAGGTTTCACATATAAGTGAGGTCATATGGTATTTTTCTTTCTCAGTCTGACTTATCTCATTTAATATAATACCATCCATGTTGTCATAAATGGTAAGATTTCATTCTTTTTATGGCAGAGTAATTCTCCATTGCATAAATTATCACAATTTCTTTATCCAATCATCTATTGATGGGGATTTCAGTTTTTTTCATATCTTGGCTATTGTGAAGAGCTCTGCAGTAAACATAAGGGTGCATACGTTTTTTCAAATTAGTGCTCTGGATTTCTTTGTATAAATACCCAGCAGTGGAATTGCTGGGTCATCAGGTAGTTCTGTTTTTAATTTTTTGAGGAACCTCCAAACTATTTTCCATAGTGGCTACACCTATTTGCAATCCCATTTACAGTGCACAATAGTTCCATTTTCTCCTCATCCTTGCCAACACTTGTTTGTTGATTTATTGATGATAGCCATCCTGACAGGTGTAAGGTACTTTTTTCAAAAAATCCAATCTGATAGTCTTATTCATTTTTAACTGGAGACTTTAATCGCTTTATATATATAGAGATTAAAAATATATTTGACTTTATTTCTATGATCTTATTTTGTATTTTAATTTGTTCTGCTTCCTAAGAATTTCTCTTTGCATTCTTTATTGCTTTATTTTGAATTAATTGGTTTATTTACTCATTGCTCTTTTTCCCCATCTAGTGTGGAAGATAGGCATTCTATTTCTTACTCTTTTATTGGTGACTCAGCATTTTTAAATGATTACCTAACTTAGTCTAAAGTTAATCAATATCTTACCCTTCTCCTAAACAATGCAAAGTACTTTGAAAGCTTTAATTCCATTCAGTTAAAGCCCAGCCTTTTAACTCCATCTCTTGTTTAACCCCATGGAATAGACATTGTTTTGGACAGTCAGTGTGTTTGTTTAGCTTTACCCATATTTTTGTTATTTTCTCAATTCATCATTTCTTCTTGTAATTATCTCAGACTTTCTTCCTGAAGTCATTTTTCCTTTCAAGTTCATTCTTCAGAAATTCCTTTAATGAGAGTCCAGTTGTTTATAAATTCTCTCAATTTTAGTATAAATAAAAGTGCTTTATTTCCACCCTTGTTATTTTTTACATTTTTGTTGAAAGCTAATTCACATACCATAAAATTCACCCTTTGAAAGTGTACCATCCAGTGGTTTTGGCATGCTTATAAGGTTTGACAAACATCACCACTAACTGTAGAACATTCCATCATTGGCAAAAGAAACCCCATGCCCATTAGCTGTCCCTCCACATTCCCCACCCTCACCCCAGCCTCTGGCAGTCATCAATCTACCTTCTTCATGGATTTTCCTGTTCTGGACATTTCATATAAATGAAGTCATACAATTTGTAGGCTTTGTATCTGGATTCTTTTGTTTAGCATAATGTTTTCAGCATTCATCCATGTTGTTGCATGGATCAGAACTTTATCCCTCTTTGTAGCAAGTAATAATCTATTGTGTGCATATACCACATTTGTTTATCCATTCATAAGCTGATGGACATTTATGTTTTAAGAAATTATTTCAGTTTTATTAGGGATTGGGGTATACAGTGCTTAATTGGTATCTTTTTTTTAAGCCCTATATAGTTCTTATTTTTCTGTCTCTCATTGTTGCAATTGATATTATTGCAACTAATAGGTCATTAGTCTAATTTTGTCTTATATAATAGAAGTTGTGAACAACAAAAATATTTCTTCCTGGTACTTTTAAGATCTCCTTGTCTTTGGGATTCTTCAGTTTGGATATGATATATCTATTATGGACTTTTTATTTATCTTATTTGAAATTCATTGGAATTCTTTAATTTGAGGATTCATGTTTTCTAATAACCACAGAAAATCCTTAACTACTTATCTCTTTGAACATTGTCTCTCTCCCATTATTCTTATAATTGCTTTCAAAAAATATGATTAGCCATATATTAGAGCTTTTCATTCCATCCTCCATACCTCTTTTTCATTTTTCTTTCTGTGCTGAATTATATGTAATTCTTTCACATCCATCTTCCAGTTTACTAATTCCCTCTCCAGCTGTGTCAAGTTTATACAACTGTTCCACTGAGTTTTCAATTTCATATGTGATACATTTAAATTTCTAGAATTTATGTCTGGTTCTTTTTCAAATCTGCCTGGTCATTTTTATAATCCCTCACTTCTTTCTTGTGTCACAGAAGCTCAAGTTGTGGAAGCTGTAGGCTGTCCTCTGGGTGTACAGTAGTTTCAACAATCATTTACTTCCCTGGACTGGTGTTTCCACTTTGTTCCTGGCCTCTTGTAATTCCCTTATTTTTTAATAGGCTCTACCATTAATTAATTGAAGAAAATTTCAAAATATTTTTTCTAGCATTATTAGATGTTTTGTAGCTGATTTGTTTGTAAACTTTTAGTCATCATATAGATTTCAAATTCCCGTGTTCCTTTTCCAACATCCGTGCTTTCAGAAAATAACTATTAAGCACCTACTATGCACCAAGATCTGTACTGGGGATTTGGGAGAGAACAAAACAGATTCTGTTTCTGCCCTCATTGGTGCTCATGGTCTATGGAGAAGCCAGACACCCCAGTTAATCGGTGTGCTCTGATAGGGAAGGTAAGTAAATCCATGCTTAGATATACTCATACAGAGAAAAGAAACACTACCAAGTTGATTATCTTTAAATAGTCAATATTTAAAAGGGAGGACTACCTTACCAAGCAAAACCCAAGCTTTTTTCCTGCATTAGAAGATATTAGAAAAGCTGCCTGTTATTCAAACAGATGTATGTTGTAACATACATCTTTCAGGGGAGGATCCAGCCCTTACCCCAAACCTAAGCTACTTAGAAAATCAATTATTCCAACCATATACATGGAGGGAGGGTCTGGTCAATTTTTCCATCTCCTTACATTTTCACTGATGTCTAGTTGCTTCTTTAGCCATCCCTTACTTCTAGTGTTCTGAGTAACTATTGCTGCATAACAAATCACTCCAAAACAGTGGTTTAAAATGATAGCTATATGCTATGGGTTGAATTCTGCCCCTCACCCACCAAAAAATATGTTAAAGTCTTAATCCTCTTTCCTTCAAAATCTGATCTTATTTGAGAAATAGGGACACTGCAGACGTAATTCATTAAGTTAAGGTCATGCTGGGGTAGGGTGGGTCTCTCCTCAAATATGACTGGTGCCCTTATAGGAAGAAGGAGATAGACACAGAGACTCGGGGAGAACACAGTGCAAAGGTGGAGTCAGAACTTGAAGCGACGCACCTACACGCTCAGGAACATGAAGCACCGCTGCAACCACCAGCAGCGGGGCAAGGCCTGCAGCAGCTTCTCTGTCAGGGCCCTCAGAAGGCACCAACCCTGCCAGCACCCTGGTTTTGGACAGGAGCCGCCAGGACTGTGAGAGACTAGGTTTCTGTGTTACCTAGGCTGTGCTCATTTGTTACCTAGGCCGCCCCGGGAAACGCACCCACGCCATCTATTCAGCCCATGGACTGGAGGCTGCCTGCAGTCCAGGCAGCGCTCACTCTGCTCTGTCGTGCATCGGACACCTTGGGGTCATCTCCACGGCTTCCTCGCGCGCATGTCTGACGTGCGGGCCGGGGAGATTCATGGGTGCAGCTGAAGCTGGAGGAGTTGGGGCCCCTCAGGCCTCTCTCTCACTCCATGTGGCCTCTGCCCATGGCAACCTGGGACTTCTTACAGGACAGCTGACAGCAAGTTCCAAAGAGAGAATCTGAGAGGAAGTACTTGGCCTTTTCCCACCAGCCCTGGAAGTCACAGAACATCACTGGTGCTACATTCCGTTCCCAGAGGCCCGCTCGGGTTCACAGTAACGGGACATGCACGCCACCACCTGATGAGAGGGGTGTCTACGAATTTACGGACACACTTGAAAGCCACCAACCAGCTTGGTCAGGGGGAACATCTGGCCTGGCAGAGGGGGGGCCAGCTCCCTGGAGACAGCAGTGTCTGGCTGCCTGAGCACCCAGCCAGGTGAGCAGGACATGTGACGGGAGAGGAGCCGCTCCCCGCCAGCCCGGGCCCTGAGCCTCCCTCCCAGCTGAGGCTGGGCTACACCCGCTTCCACAGTCATGACGTCCGCCAGGCTGCAGCCCCAGGCTCGCTCACTCAGCCGGGGCTCCGTTCCAGCCCCTGGAGAGCAGATGCTGCCCAGAGACCACCCAGCCGAGGGGTGAGGCAGCAGTGCAGGTGCTCAGTGGGCCTGACAGAGACGCTTCTTTCTGCTAAGTCTGAGCCATTTCTGTCCCTGCCTTCCCCCACTAACCTGGGCCCGACAGGAGGCGCCTTAGAGAAGGCTCCCACACATTCAATAACCCCCGAGGTTTGGGGACTCATCCCAGGCTCCAGAGCAATTGCTCTCCACCAGCTAACCCCAGATGTGGCTCCCTAATTCTCTGCTTTCTGGTGGGTCGTTAAACATCTCCCCACCCCGACCTGCTGACAAGAAGACAGGTGCATTTCTAGTCATGCTGCTCACCTGTGGAGGCCACTTCTATGTCAAGGGAAGTATCCAGTGGGTCATCGCCTGCAGGTATCAGCCGAGTTCTGGGGGGACACAGAGGGGGATGCACACACCCACTGCTCCCTTCTCTCCACGAGGCCCCTGATCGCCAGAGGAGGCTGAACAAAGGCCTGCCTAAGGCCTTGTCACCCTTCCCTCCAGTCCTACCCCCACCCTCAGAGCAGCAAGCAAGACCACCAGGCTGGTGTGAGCTGGGCAGGCGTCCCTGTTCGCTGAGCACCTGCTGCAGTTCACTGAGCCATCAGTCCTTGGAGGGAGTGGCTCCCGTGTCCTTGATCACACGCAGAAGAAGCCAAAGCCAGGGGTGGGGAGTGCACTGGTTTGTCAAAGCTGAGATTCATTATCAGTTTATCTTGACATTTATCTCCTCTTCTCCCTCCTCACCCTCCTCCTGCTCTATCTCTGCCTCTCTCTTCTCCTCTCCCTGTCTATTTTTATATCTCTGAGCTTTTTCTTTCTCTCTTTTGCTGTAACCCCTTCTCCCCAACACACACACACACACTCTCGGGCTGTTTAGAGACTAGAATTATCTCCAAAATGGGCTTGGCCTTCCCCTCAGTCTTTGGTAACAGGATCTGGCCACACTCATTAGGAAACTCCATGAAGGAATGAATAGCTACCTGCTGCCTCCTTGTCCTCACCTCACAAGGGACCTTTCCCTGGTCTCTAAGCTGAGACCTAGAGGGGATGGATGTGGGAGAGAGTAACCAAAGACCAGAATGGCTAAAAGGGTGATTATTCCCAGTGGTCAGATTACAACAGAACACACGCAGCAGAGAAGACAGGCTTTAAATGATCAATAATCAAAATTTCTCCCAACCTGAAAGTTCCAACCCCAAAATGCTCTGCCACTTACCAGCTGTGTGGCATTAACTGTGTCACTCTCTGAGCCAATAATAATCCATAATCCCTCCTTTAAAGGATTGTCAGGGGATGGGGGAGAGTGGGGAGGGAGTAGGGAGGGGGCATCAAATATACGGTGATGGAAAGAGAGCTGATTCTGGGTGGTGAGCACATAACGCAATGGTGTGTATAGACAACATAATGTAGAATTGTACACCTGGAAACAATGTAACTGTTACCAACCAATGTCATTTCAATAGATTTAACAATTAAAAAACAAAGATTCGTTCGCCTGGAAACTATATAATTGTTACCAACCAATGTCACCCCAATAAATATAACAATTAAAAATATATATTTGTCACAACAACAACAAAAAAACAAACAGAATTGTCATTATGATTCAATAGGATCAGGATTGTTGATTTGTTTGGAATGCCTTAGGAGACAAATAACAAAAAAGTCAATATTTGCTTGAGCAATAAAGATAATTATTTCACACACTATGATTCTAGCAGTAGTAGTTTTGAGGTTTTGTACAATGATTCAGAAATGCCATTGAAAACCAGCTTCTTTCTATATTTCTATTTCTCCATCCTTAACTGGTTGTTTACATCTCACGCTATTTCCTCATGGTTGAAAGATAGCTGCTAAGCTCCAGACATCATGTACCACATTCAGAAAACGAAGAGACAATAATAAACACCCTTTCAGGGGACGGATTCCACTGTAGGTGATTCAAGAATCCCACCTGGAGCAATTCTGCCCTGCAACATGATAACCTAAAGAAACCTCAGGCTCACCTCAGATGCTTTTGCATTTTGAAAAAGCCTCAGAGAAAAGGTGAGGCCCCTTTGGCAGGAATGCATGCACACATAGGGCTAGGTAGGGGCAGAAAGTTTCCTTGTACCTCAGGTCATATCACAGACATCAGAACTAGAAGGGACTTGAGAGAGTCCTTCTCTCACCCCATTCACACACTGGGGAAACTGAGGCCCAGGGGAGAGAAGTGATTTCTTCACAGTCACACCCCAGAGCCAGGGCCAAGGATTCCTGGCTCCGAGCCCCTCTTAGCACTCTGGAGACCTGGGGGCGTCTTCAGAAAGGAGGGCTTGGACCAGGAACTGCAGGTGTCTTAGGTGGGTTCCCCAGAAGCACAGCCTGCACTGGGGATTCCTATTCAGATGATGGGTTGGGGTGTCTCTGAGGAGAAGGGGAGCAAGGGACACGGCAGAGGGAAGGGGAGGAGCAACCCTAGAACGTGCTCTCAGGGGGGTCGAGCCGCAGCCTGGCCCCGCGGCAGGTTCCAAAGCATGACTAGCATCACAGTTCATCCTACCTGAGTCTTGGGGACACCTTTGGTGCCACTACATCAGTCAGTCCTTGACCGCAGCCTGCCCAGGGTGAGCGGGGTGATGCGTGGCCTTCTGGGTGCAGGTGGATCTCGTTTGGCTGAGGATGCAGCTCCAGTGAGAGGGCAGCTGTGAGCCATTAACAACAGCCCTCCAGCAGTGGGTTTGAAGGCAAAGGAGAAGTCACCCCAGCATTCCCAGCCACGGAATAGTGCCCAGGCGCATAGGCCTGTGCCCTCTGCAACCTCAGTTTCTCTGTTCATAAAAAGGGCATGCAGGACCCAGGGATCGCCGGGGTCCCTTCCAGCTCTGCATCCCAAAGCTTTTGGGGATCCACTGCCACCTTGCCCCAAAGTTCCAACCCAGCAGGCCCCCTGCCCACAGACCCCCTCCACTCACCCAAACAGCTGAAGAACCTAGTGAGACCAGCGTGGGGTCTGCACTCAATCAGGCCTGAGCCCACGACGCAGGCAGATGCAACAGATTCTCTGTGTACGTCCCCAGCCTGCTGAGCAGTCCCGGGGAGTCCGTATTTCTTGAAATGTAAGTACCGAGACCACACTGGGTTGTCAGTAAATTCATTATCCCATTACGCAGGCCTGAATTATTCAGCGCTCTGGAGGCCGCCTCAGGAATGTGCCCCAGCACAGTCGATGCCGCATTAGTGGGATGGATGGCGTCACCCGGGCATGGCTGGTGCCGGCATGACAGATCTGGGCCCAGAGAGGCTTGCCAGGGCTTGAAGGCACAAGGGCGTTCTGGTTGGCAGGACCTGGGCCCTGGGTGTTCCTGAGACCTGAAGAGGGAGCTGTGCATACGTGCACAGACCCTCTCACCCCCCGGGACATTGTCACGTGTGTCTTTGGAGCCCCATCTGCTCCAATGAACTGAGGGACAGAAGATCCAGGCTTTCCCCCTACCTCTTCCAGGCTGTGTGACCTCCAACAGGTCATTCACCTCTGTGACCCTCAGTGTCTTTACCTGGAAAATGCAACAATGATGCTAAATATTCCCAGTGTCCATTCTTCCTTTTAAGTTTACTAATAGAACTTAGTTTTAATTGAGCACATAATCCTCTAGAAAAAAGACTATTTCTAGGCTAAAGTATGGCCATGTGACTAAGTGCTGATCAAAGTGATGCAAGAAGGATCTTGTCAAACTCTGAAAAAGTGACCTTAAAGGAAGGAAATGAGTCCTACTTTGTCCTTTTCTTTTTTCTAAAAACTAGGATAAAGGTGTGATGGCTGGAGCTCAAGCAGTCATCTTGCTCAATGAAGAGAAGCCACATGAGGGGGTGCCAGGATAGCTCAGCAGGTTGAGCACTTACTTGCCTTGCAACCATGAGGTCCAGGGATCAAATCTCAGCCCTGGCCTGTGCAAACCCATGTGATGAACTTCGGTGCAACTGGTAACCACTAAGCCCTGAAGTGAAGGCTCGGGCCTCCTGCATGGGAGTTCAATTCCCACCCCATGTGGCCCCACATCCGCCTGTGTAGAATGAAATCGTGTCACAACTAATGATGTACAACTATGGAGACTGCTCTGGCTCTCTCTCTCTCTCTCTCTCTCTCTCGCTCTCTCTCTCTCTCTCTCTCTCCCTCCCTCACCTTCTCTCAAACAATAAAATAAATCTTAAAAAAGAGAGAGAGAAGCCACATGATGATGGTGGCAGCACAACAGAATAGAAGTCTGAGTCCCTGCTGATCCTGAAGCCTCCTCACCACCTCCTATAAAGTAGAAATCAATTTATCTCTCATTGTATCTACCTATATAAAATAAAAATCAACCTACTTCTTGGTTAAGCCATTGTTCTTTGGATTTTTTTCTGTCACTCACAGACAGACCCAACACTGCCTTGTTGGGCAAGGCTGAGGGTGAAATGAGACATATAATAAAAGCAGCCACCTCTGTAGGCATTTCCTCTAGGATACTTCAGATCTTAAGAACTGTAAGTCCTGAAACCAGAGAATTTGAGTGCAAATCCCAACTCTACCATTTATACACTATGCAAGTTCAGGCAAATTGCTTAATCTCTCTATGCTTCAGTTTCCTCATCTGAAACGTGGGGATACACGGTCAGAATTAAGTGGATAATATAAAGTTACAAGAAGTCGTTAGCACGTAGCAAGTGCTGTATAAGGATCAGCAGATAGTATCCCGTTTTTACACATGTAGGGGGATTCCCGATGTAACTCAGGGACCTGAGTCCTCATAACATCTCTCAGACTTCATCTCAGTCTAGATTTCCCCTCCAGGTGACTGTGCTCTCGGGGAAGCGAGGTCAGGGGCATTCTGGGCTTCAGCCATGACATGAAGAGCTCCACCTCAGAGGAGCGGAACCAGTGGGGGTCGGAGGCAGACTCTGGGCTCCTGGTTTGGAGCCCAGAAGAGGGGCTGCTCCCAGGGATCTACATGAAGTTGCTACAGAGAAGGAAATACACGGCCCTGACTGGCGGTGTACCCTAAGGAGGTCTCTCTCCTCGTAGGTCTCTCTCCTTGCTGGGCCTCTGGACAGCAGATTAAATCAGAGGCTACAGCTCATGACCAGCAGCATAAAGACGGGCGTGGAATACGAGTGAAATGGTTGGGCCTGAGGCAGCAGGAAGAGGTGGGCAGGTACCATGCAGCTCCAGCCAACCTGCCATGCGGCAAAATGGGTCCAGTACTATCAACTCTGCTTTTTCAGAAGAAATGGAAATCAAATCCGAATTCTTTGTGACATTTTCTGATTGTTTAGTGCTGGCTCCATTCTAACAAACAAAACACTGATCAAGGCAAACAAAAATGTTCCCAGGCTACCTTGGGGCTGCCCCATACAAACAAGTGCTGAGAGCTCTCCCGTGCAACGCAGTTTGAATGCCGAGTCCCAGGCCTTAGTTCCTGGTGTCTCTAGGGGAAATGGGCCTATGCTGAGCCTGGGGGAAGGGGGCAGCGTGGAAGAAAGAAGGGAACGGTGAGTTCATCTTGGCAGGGAGGCAGATTCTGTGAGCTGAACCCAGGGACGGTGGGCTTGACCCCTCAGCTCCCTCACCTGCCCCTCCCTGTGCAGGGGGACAGTGAGGATGGGCCACCTCAGGCAGCACTGACTCCCAGAGCGCAGGCCCCTCCTCGGAGGCGAATTCGATTGGGGGTCTTCTGCCCCTGCTGAGGCCCTGCCCAGTGAGGGGTGTGCTCTGTATACCCACAGCTTTGGGGACACCCTGGGGCCCTTGGGACCTGTGTGTAGATTGGATTGCTGCTCCTGACTCTTTACTCTGCCACCAGGAACAGGGCTGCACATCCATACCCTTTGCCTGTGACCTCACGGGGCCACCCCTGTAGGGGTACAGCAGGCACCCTTACCCGGTACGTGGGGCCTGGCTAAGTGGCCCTGTGGCCACTGGAACATCAGCAGACCTGACTGAGGCAGAGGCTTTTTGTTTTTTGGTTTGGGGTTTGTTTTTATAGTTTCATTTTGTTTTAAGATTTATTGTTTTTGACAGAGAGACAGAGAGAAGGGAGAGGGCCCAGAGCAGTCTCCATAGTTGCACATCATCAGTTTTCCACCTGGTTTCATTCCACACAGGTGGGCGGGGGCTGCACAGGGTGGGAACTGGGCCAGGGGCCTCCCGCATGGGAAGCATACCCCCTCAAGCCAGGGGCAGAACCAGGGAGTGGGTACTGAACTGGGGGCCCCCTGCATGGGAAGCACACCCAGTTCAGCATATGGGTCCACACGGGCCAGGGCCAGGATTTGATCATCAGTCCCTGGGGCTGCAAAGCGAGCACTTAACCCACTGAGCCATCCCAGCTTCCCAGAGGCTTTGAAAGCACTGGTGTGGCGGGCTTCGTACCCCTGTGCTGTCCACTGGGAAGGAGCATCCCAGGTAGAGATGTCTGAACCCACCACCTGAAGCAGAAGTGGCTCAGCTGACCCTCTAGGCCTGGAGTGAGGCACGCAGGTGGTTATTTTGGAAGCAGCTGCAAGATGCGGCTGTCTCACAGTATTGCCACAGCCAGGAGGACATGGGGTCCCCTGACCCCGTCCCCAGCAGGCTGCACAGAAGCTCCCAAACCATCTGGTCATCCTCTGTCCCCCAGGCCACCCTGTTCCTGGCCCTGAGACAAATAGAGAGACTTTCCCTGGAGCAGGAGCACCCCCAAGCTGTGGGCCATACAGAATTGGAACCAGACCCCACATCCTGGCCGTGAGGCCTTGGCTGAGTCACTTCTGTCTGAGAGCTTACCTCACTGGGGATTGGGAGGGCTTGATGAAAGGCTGCAGGCCCGCAGCCGGGGGGATGCCCAGGGCCGGCATTTGGACTCGGCTGGTTGGGGGCGGGGAGAGGGGGAGACTGAGCCCACCATTAGGCTTTGGGCTGGGGCATCTTCTGTGAGAAAACTCTCTCCTGAGGAAAATGAAGCCTCACCTTTAGAGGGCACGATTTCAAGTTCAGTATGAAACCTGTCGCTCTAGCCTGAAGAAAAAGCAAACAGGTTTATCTCAGTACCAAGTCTAAGCCACCCCCGTGGGCACAGACCACACTGCTCAGGGGCCTATATCAGGAATGCTTTGAGATTCAAGAAAATAATATGCAGCTGGGAAGCCGGGATGGCTCAGTGGGTTAAGCACTCACTTGCAGCCCCGGGGACTGAGGATCAAATCCCGGCCCCAGCCCGTGCCGACCCATATGCTGAACTGGGGAGTGCCCCCAGCTCAGTTCTCACTGGGGCTAGACCCCGGCCCAGGTCCTGCCCTGTACAGCCCTGTGCCCACCTGTGGAATGAAACTATGTGGAAAAACCAATGATGTGCAACTATGGAGACTGTTCTGGGCCCTCCCCCTTCTCTCTGTCTGTCCGTCTGTCTGTCTGTCTCTCTCTCTCTCTCTCTCTCTTTCCCTGTCAAAACAATAAAAATAAACCTTTAAAAAAATAAAAAAATAACAATATGCAGCTGATTGTTGCTTAAACACAAGGGCTCCATTCTCTTATGTAACAAGTAGTCTGGAGGGAGACAGCTGCTGGTGGGGGCTCATTGGCGAGATAATTTCTTCAAGGACCAACACATCGTCTTTCCTCTCACCATTCTCACTGTTTGGTTTTTTTAATCCTTAAACTTGTAGCCTCATGGCCACAATATGGCTGCTATGGTTCCAAGCTTTGCATCTTTACACACCCCCATTCAAGGTAAGTAGAGACTAAGCAAGAAAAGGGGGTTTCTTATCATCAAGGAGGAAAATGTCCCAAGAACCATCTCTTTGTCTCAAACTGTAGGAGAGGGTGAGAGCAGATACCTTGAAAAAGGACTGGTTGGTTGTGACAGCCTAAGACTGTTCACAGTCCAGCCCCCAGAGCTGGACACACAGTTGCCTGAATAGTATCCGGCTCCTATTGGCAAGGCAGAAGGAGGACTGGCTCAAAGGCAGAGGGAACAGTGTCCACTGGTGCAGGGAAAATCAGTCCCACAGAGCAGCTGTACCAAGCAGGGCTCCTAACTGCACACCATAGAAGTTGCTCTGTGGCAAACAGCAGATTTTACTTTATTACAAAGAGTAGAATCCACTCTATAGCAAAAAGCAAATTCCACTTTGTTGTAAAGAGCAGCCTTGGGCATTCCCCAAGCAGGAACTACACCCAGTCACATCACAGGACTGCTCTAGTCAGAACAAGGCCACCACCACCGCCCATCCCTGGGGAGAGGCTCCCCCAGAGCCACCCACCCTCCAGCAGGTCCCGCACCTCTGTCACACACACCAGCGCTCTGTCCTCCTTCACGCAAGCGCTGACTCGTGTTGCCCACATCGGCGTTCGAGTCTCGTTCCGCGCATCTGAAGGTGGCAGAAGCTAGGTCCAGGCCTTCTGGAAGCACGCGTGCTTGTCTTCTTTGGGGGAAGGAAGGGCTCACGGTGTAGGCCGGTGTCTCAATGTGGAGAGGTAGAAACTGCAGGAAGACTTTGGTTGCCACTTTTCAAAAGGACCCCATGAAGTCAACTCCTGGGGATCAGCAAGGTGTCCAGCAGAAGCATCCCTGGCTACCATGATAAAAAAGGTGACTCCATGAAACACACACTTACGTCATGCGCTAGGGGCTCCCAGGAACACTTGCTTGAGCCAGAGAAATTGGATCACAGGTAAGTTGCTGGTACACAGTGGATGCTTCCCCCAAAGAACCAAATTAATTTCCAGAGGACCTTGGAGCTCTGACTTGGGCTCAGTGGTAAGATAACAAACTTATGGAAGCTGAGAGAGACAACTTCACATTCTGAATCTGCGACTTACCTGTCACCTGACATCTGGGCACGTTGGTTTGCACATCTGGACAATGGAGGCAATTCTAGCTACTAGAGACGGTTCCTGTGAGGAACATTCTCACCTCCCACTCTGTTCACTGCAGCAGGGACTCTTATGTACTTAAATATCTAACCCTGCTGGACACGAGACGGGAACCAGGCTGGCCATTTTAATCCATGCGGCCAGAGGTTGGGGGCTGTGACGGACAAAATTTTGCCATCCGCTCACGATCTCCCCACCAGTGTTATTGCCATGGTTGTCCTTTCAGATGGCAAGGAGGGCTTTGCAGGTGTAACTAACGAGCTCGCCTTAAAATGGGGAGATGGTCCTGGAGTATCTGAGTGGGTCCAGTGCAATCACATGACCCCTTAAGAGCAGAAGAGGAAGGCAGAGCGAGGTGCAGCATCAGAAAGATGCCCAGCGCCTTCATCGCGTGCAGGCAGAGGAGCTTGGAGAGAAGGAACTGGAGGTGCCAATAGCGACAGCACTTGGAAGTGGGCCCACAGCTCCAGGGCCGGACTGCAGCCCTAGATGCCATCTTCACTGTGGCCTGGTGGGACCCTGAGCAGAAAATCTGGCCACACGTTGCTGGACTTCTGACCTGCAGAACCATGAGACAAGGAATGGGTGGCGTTTTAAGTCACTAAGTGTGTGGCAGTTCATCATGTAGCAATAGGACGCTCACACAGAAGCGCCATCCCCACGTTCCAGCTGAGGAATCCTGGGCTCACCTGGCCACCAGGTGAGTGGTGGGACCGGTGTTTGCACCCAAGTCCGTCTGGCTCTGGAGCCGAGGCCGGCGTTGCCCGTTCGGCCTATCTAGATGAGGAAACTGAGGCACTGGCGGCCAGGGCGTGGCCGGCGCCGCAGCACCTCAGCACTGAGGAGACAGGAGCCGGCTGTGGGCCGCCGGCCCTCCTCAGCTCGTCTGGGGCCCCCATGCCCTGCCTGCCTCTGTCCACTCAGCCCGAGACCAGCTCCGGGCCAGGCAGACCGACGTCCTGTTTTAAACAGGACAGAAAACAGTTCTGTCCCACTTGTATAGGACAGTGGTGGCGAACCTGTGGCACACGTGCCCAAAGTGGCACGTGGAGCAATTATTTCGGCACGCGGAATTATTGTTTTTTGTTATAAAAACATCCTATGCCTCTTATAGACATAAAAATAATCGATACCTCTATCTCACTCGATGGGTTGGCACGCGAATCGAGCGAGTATACTCTTATTTCATAAACTTTGGCACTCAATCGCCAAAAGGTTCGCCACCCCTGATTATAGGACGTCTGGCCAGCCTCCTGGCACCTTGAATTTAGCCCAGTGAGACTTGGCTGACCATAGGCACCGTTTAAAGTGAGACAACGGTTTTCTGTCCCATTTAAGACAGGATGTCGGGTCGGCCTCCCGCTACAGCCCTGGCGTCAGGGCTCTGCCTGCTGAAACCTTAGGTGAACAGGTGCCGTCCTCTGGGGAGCTCCGCGGGCCTCACCCAGAGGTGGTCAGACTCCAGGCTTCCGTGTGTCTGTGGAGAGAGGAGGCCTAATGGAGCCAAGTCCTAGACAGAGGCCCGAACGCGCCTCTGGCCACCCACAGCTGCTTGGGAAGAGCCCGCTCCGTGTCGGGGGGGGGGGGACCCCAGGTAGGAAGAGGATTCCTGGGGCAGGGACGGAGTGCAGGTCAGGGCACAATCAGCCAACCAGTGAGACCCTTCTTACTCTGATGGACTCCACTTCCATGCCCTAACTTTGCTGATCCATGCTCTGAATTAGAGGAAACAGTTGTCCCACGGGTCAGATCAAAAACATACAAGGTCCGACAATTGAGTTCATGAACTTTGTCACCATGCACGTACATTGGCAGCACTGTACAAACAACTCGGTAAGGTTTCATAGCCTTGGTGTATCAGCGTCTCACAGCTGTGTTTGTGTCCACATGTGGTGGTGTCTTGCTGAGTGGTGTTCATTATTGTTGTTGTGTGTTTTTGTGTGCTGTCACAAGAATGTCAGAGTTTGAATTAGAGCAACAAACAAATATTCAAGTTCTTGTTAAACTTTGCAAGGGTGGAAGTGAAATCAGGGACTTGTTAGTCCAAGTTGATGGGGATAATGCCATAAAGAAAACGGCAGTGTACAAATGGAGCAAACATTTTTCTGAGGGGAGAGAACGTGTCACTGATGAAGAGAGGTCAGGGCAGCCAGTAATGAGCAAAACTGATGAAAATATTGCAAGACTTCATCAAATTGTGCATCAAAATCATCAGCTAACTATAAGAACCATTGTAGACCAAGTAAACATCCACAGAGAAACAGGAAAATCTTCACTGAAAACCTTGGCATGAGAAAGGTGTGTGCGATAAAGGTCCCAAAGGAGCTCACTCATAAACAAAAGCAAAGGAGAGTCGAAGTTTGCCAAGACCTTTTGGAGAGGCAAGACGATGTGTTGGGCCCTGTGATCACTGGTGATGAAACATGGGTGTACCAATACAACCCTGAAACAAAGCACCCAAGTGCACAACGGAAGTCAGCCAATTCTCCACAACCAAAAAGTTCCGTCAGTCCAAATCAAGAGTCAAAACGATGCTGCTAACTGCCTTTGATACCACAGGGATGATTCATTATGAATTTGTAGCAACTGGACAAATAGTCAACCAAGTTAACTATTTAGAAGTGCTAAATAGGCAGCATGAAAAAGAAGAAAACAACCTGAACTTGTTGCCAATAGCTTGTGGCTCTTGCATCACGACAATGCACAGCTCACACACCACTGTCTGTGAGGGGTTTTAGCCAGTAAACAAACAACTGTATTGGAACACCGTCCCTACTCACCTGAACTGGCTCCCAATGACTTTTTTCTTTACCCAAAGATAAAGAAAATATTGAAAGGAAAACATTTTGATGACATTCAGGACACCAGGGTAATATGATGACAGCTCTGATGGCCATTCCAGAAAAGAGTTCCGAAACTGCTTTGAAGGGTGGAGTAGGCACTGGCGTAGCTTCCCAAGGAGGGTACTTCGAAGGTGACCATAGTGATATTCAGCAAGGAGACATGTAGCATTTTTTCTAGGAGGAGTTCATGAACTTAATTGTCAAACCTTGTATTCAGTTCAGCTGACATGGTGCTTTGGAAAAAAAAAATTTAGTCCAAATGTTTTAAATTGTGAGTTTTCACATTAAAAGCCACATTTCCAAGCTCTCTTGCAGCCACCTTCCCACATGGCAACATGGGCTGAAGTGGCAGCCACACCTCACCATGGGGCATGTTTGCAGCCCCAGTCCCCACTGCTCCCTATTGCCCTCCCCTCACCTACCCGCCTGGCCCCTGAAGACATCTGCATTCCAGTCCCTGAGGCTCAGCTTGGCTCTAAGACCTTACTCTTCTGCCCCCTCCCCTGCCACCCCCCGGAACTGGGGGACCCTGGAGGAGGGGGCCTTGCCTGCATGATGTTAGCAAGGCTGGGAGAAGCAGAAGTTGGGACATTAGGATGAAAACTGTTTCCCGTGACCTGGTTTGACTAAGAACTGGTCAGGGGTCAAACCCCTGGCCCCCTGACGTGAGCCTAAGGGAATGTACAGGCACCCATTTCCACTGCTTTCATGAGCCAGCAGGCGCCTTGGTGCCTAATGGGGAAGCTGCATCTGGCCAAACGGGCAACTGAGAGAGGTAGCGATGGTCCTCCCTGCTCCCCTGGGGCAGCTGCCCCATCCACATGGCCCTTTGGGGAGATCCCGCTTCCGCACCACCTCCAGGGCCACCCCTGAGGAAAATGAGCAAAACCTATTTCGTCTTCAGCCCCCTGGCCTTCTAGGAAAAGACCCTGCAACAGATTTGGGAGCGACACTGCTCCCTTCATTGTGAGCTGGCGCTGCAAGGAAAGAGACAAGAAATGAGGAGCAAATGGGGGAGGGAGGTGGAAAAATTAAATTTTGCGCGATCAGCAAGGTTTCAAACAATCGCTCGCCAGCTGAAGTGGGTGCCACGTCCATAAGTCATTCTGTTTTATAGACCATTAGGATCTCCAGAGAGAACCTGCATGGAGACCACTGCTTTTTGTTGAAATTAAAATGTCAGAGAAAAAGAAATAGAACAAAACAGGGAATCTGCAATTAATTACCAGGCCATAAAAATTCAATAATCAGGAGGCAGAGCGGCCGCGGGCCCAGAGGTATCAGAGCCAGCGTAACAAGAATGGAATACATTAATCTTTTCAAATTAGTTTTTTAATCTGACGGGGATATATGGTGACATGCCTCCCCTCCCTGCCCGCCCCCACCACCTCCGCGGGCTTCGGCCTGAAGCCAGGCTGGCGGTTCTGGTGTGAGCTGGTGGTCTGCCCAAACCTGGACCCCCAGACAGGGGAAAGTGGGGTCTGCAGCCCCGGCTGAGCCCGGGGCCCACATGCCGGCTGGCCTGGTGCGGGGGTGGGGGGTGGGGGGCGCAGCGGTGCCCCAAAAGCACGTGCGGGGCGTGCGGGGCCCAGTGTGTCAGAGGAGCTCATAGGTGTGCTGCCACCGCGGCCGGGGGCCAGAGGGTTTAAGAAAGCAGGAGCAGGGCCTGGGAGCTTGTTTCCTTCTCTGGAAAATGGAAATGTCACAGTTCACATGCATGCCTGGTGCTCAATAAAAGGCCCCTCTGCTACTCTGTTTACTGTCTAGACTGGCTGCAAGGAGCAAGGAGCTCGAGGCGCCGCCCGCGCACTATTCAGGGAGCATCTATTTAGCACTTGCCGTGTGCTCAGCTCTGGGTGGGGAGATCAGCAGCCTCAGTCCTTATCCTGGGGAATGAGACTCGCAGTCAGGCCAAAGGCACATGTACAGGGCCAAGCAGGATACAGAGGGTCTAACGGTATGGGGGGAGGAGCTTCTCGGGGCGGGCCGCTTGCCTGGCGACAGGGAAGCAGGATGAGATGGACAGCCCGACGTGGGCGCTCTCAGCACCCAGGGCCCGCCGCGGAACAGCCAGCTCCCCCTGGCACCTCCAGCCTGGGGGGCGCCGGATGACTGGCCAAAGGATCGGCCCCACCCCTGCGTCTGATTGGAGGCTGTGCCCTCGGCTTCCGCCCCAGAACTGGGTCTTATCTTGTGTCACCTCCCCAAGGCCCAGGGTTCCCGCAGCTCGGTGCTCCAAGTTTCTCTCCAGTTCAGCCCGCTCTTCAACCTCAGCAACTCCGTTCTCACACTGACGGACCCCTGGCCCCTACCGACAAGCCTGCCTTCCGCAGGCCTGGCCGGCGCTGAGCCCCGCCAGGAAGCCTTCGGTGGAGCTCTAGTTTGACCAGTGCGGTAAATGGGCTGTTCACAGGGGACAGCTGCAGAACCGCAGCCTGGCAACCTGCTCTTTAGATTTTGATTCTTTAAACGTTAACAGTTGTAGCCCACTAAGTGCTGAGCCCTGTGTAAGTCCTTCACCTGTATTGTCTCATCTCATCCCCTGGGATGTCAGGAACATTAATAATCCCATTTTACAGAAGCGGAAATTGTGAAGCTGGTGTTGCTCACTGGTTCTGTGTGCCCTGTGGTCTCTGAACCCAGCTTCACTAAGAATACAAGGCACAGCTTCCTCCACCACCTCGAGTTTGGCACACAGTAGGTGTCCAATCAATGCTCACTGAACAATGTCCCTGCAGCACAGCCTGTAAGGGGCCTCACCTGCCCTCCAATTGCTTTCCTCTCCAAGATGTCTTCACTCCAACCTATGATGGTAACAGCAGTTATTGAGCACCTACTGTGTGCCAGGCTGTGGGATCTGGTGTCATTTATGTAAGACTGTGATCCCCGCTTTACACAAAGGAAACCGAGGCTCGGAGTGACAGATGGACTCAAGATCTCACACCCATGTCTATTTAATACCTAGGATTCTGAGGACAGCGTCTTAGAGCCCCATCAACCTGACCTGCCCCAGAGCTTCTCAGCCCACCTCCCGTCGTGTTCCCTAAACCCGTCCTTCACTCCTTCAACCCGATACCCTTGGTTACTTGCCCCAACGGTGTCCTCATTCCCAGTTCCTCTCAGGGCCTCCTTTAATTTCTATCACTTTGTACTTGTTACTATCCTGTTACACCGACGGCCCACCACCCTCCCTACACATGCCCCGGGGGGTATCAGCAGAAATAGTAGAGAGGAGGAAGGAGTCTATCAAAAATGTCCTCCCTGACCCGGGCCCCAGACCCTAGAACGAGTATGCAGGCCTTGCTCCCCGCCAGGTGAAGTTCCAAGTGTGGCCACCAGATGACGCATACGTCGCTTGAGCAGGGCTTGCAGTAAGGCGTGGGGCCACCAGGTGACGCTCAAGGCCGCAGCTCCGCGGGCAGTACCGGGACAAGGCGGAACCGGGGAAGCCCAGGGGTCCGAGCGCGGCCCCGGTAGCCCCAGCGCAAGTGAACTTGCGGCCAGCGCCGCCTCCTGCCCGCGCCATGACCCAGCCCATGCCCCGGCTCTCTGTGCCCGCCGCGCTGGCCCTGGGCTCGGCCGCTCTGGGTGCCGCCTTCGCTACCGGCCTCTTCCTGGGTGAGTAGGGCCCAGTCTGCAGCCACCCTTCGCCGAGTCCCCGCGGGCGGGACAGGCGCGGGAGTAGAGCCCGCAAATCCCCGAGATTGGCTGCAGCGGCGGCCCCTGGCATCCTGAAGTCTCGGGCTCTGACCGAGCGTCCCCTCCCTGGCAGGGCGACGGTGCCCTCCATGGCGATCCCATCGAGAGAAGCGACTGCTGCCCCCTGCGGACAGTCCCCTGTGGCAGTATCTGCTGAGCCGCTCCATGCGCGAGCACCCGGCGCTGCGGAGCCTGCGGCTGGTCAGCAGGGCCGGCGGCGGGAAAGGGCTCCCGTCTCCGGCCCTGCGGGTCCCACGTGGCTGCGCGACCTTGGGCTGCGCGGTGGGCGTCCCCTGGGAAAGGCGTTCCCCTAGGCCACGCCCACGAGGGAGGTGACCCCGGGGCGGGGCTGGTGCGACCCTCTTCCCCCCACACATACAGCTGACTCTGGAGCAGCCGCAGGGAGGCTCTATGATGACCTGTGAGCAGGCCCAGCTTCTGGCCAACCTGGCGCGGCTCGTTAAGGCCAAGAAGGCGCTGGACTTGGGTAGGGCGCGCCGCCGTGATCACTGGGGGCCAAAGTCACCGCCTTCTCCCCCCTGGCCTGAGCTTGACCATGTCCCTGTCCCCAGGAACTTTCACAGGCTACTCAGCCCTAGCATTGGCCCTGGCTCTGCCCCCGGCCGGGCGTGTGGTGACCTGCGAGGTGAACCCGGGGCCCCCGGAGTTAGGGCGGCCCCTGTGGAGGCAGGTGAGTCCTTCATCAGGCCCCTGAGTACGACCACTCCCCTCCCAGCTCCAGGAGAAGGACGTGCTGGCTCTGACCCCGCTCATTTCGCAGGCTGAGGAGGAGCACAAGATCGATCTTCGGTTGAAGCCTGCCCTGGAGACCCTGGGTGAGCACCAAAGGGCCGTTTCCCCAATGGGGCCACCAGGTGTGAGCTAGTGACCAGGTCCTCCGGACGGGCTTGGGACAGTGACAGCTCCCGGCTGCCCAGCCTCATGGTAGGCGGCCACACTCAGGGTCCCAGAGTGGTCACAGCGCCTGGTCTGGCCTGGTTAGGGGCTTCCAGCCACTGGGACCTGAGGACTCGGCCACATCTGCCCCTCCCTTCCCCGCAAGATGAACTCCTGGCTGCGGGTGAGGCCGGCACCTTCGATGTGGCTGTGGTGGACGCCGACAAGGAGAACTGCACCGCCTACTATGAGAGGTGTCTGCAGCTGCTGCGACCTGGAGGCGTCCTCGCTGTCCTCAGTGTAAGGGATAGACTAGGGAAAGATCCTATCGGAATGGGCGGCTTTCCCCTCGGCTCCTCCCAATGCCACGCCTCCAAAGCCCAACTCGGTACCCAAGTCAATTCCTCAAGGTATTCCATCGGAGTCCCCAGGCGTTCCCGCTCCAGTTCCCGCCCTGCCTCCCGCTCAGGCACCTCCCCCTGAGGCCCCGTGATGCCCCTCCCCTCCGCAGGTTCTCTGGGGAGGAGAGGTGTTGCAGCCTCAGCCGCTGGACCCGGAAGCCCAGTGCGTGCGAAGCCTGAATGAGCGCATCCTGCGGGATGCCAGGGTCCACATCAGCCTCCTGCCCCTGGGCGACGGCCTCACCTTAGCCTTTAAGATCTAATGCCACCAACTAGCGATGGCTTCGATGGAGGGGACCTGGGAACCCCAGCCATCGGCTCTTGAGTTTCAAGTCTGTCAATAAAGTGGGGTCTGGGACACCATCTTCTGAGCTTCCGTACTGCTATACCGAAATGGGGGAGGGTGGGAAAGCCCAGCAGTTTCTTGAGCAAAAGGGAGCCTTAAAGTTACGTTCACCCACCCCTTCCCTGGCAGTCCTGGGGGGCAGCCTGGCACCAGAGCTGTTAGTCTTCATTGAAAACCGGCCTATGCAATTGGTCAGAGACCCCAGCTCCTCAGGTTTACCTCCATTCTGCAGGCTCAGAGGGCTGGATGCTGGGTAGAGCCCTCCTTGGTCTCCCTCCTACATCTCT
This sequence comes from Craseonycteris thonglongyai, assembly GCA_004027555.1. Taxonomy (NCBI): domain Eukaryota; kingdom Metazoa; phylum Chordata; class Mammalia; order Chiroptera; family Craseonycteridae; genus Craseonycteris; species Craseonycteris thonglongyai. The sequence continues at coordinate 10,674 of PVKE010013132.1, read as the reverse complement.
TCCTAGGAGGGACAGGTGAATGAAGTTCCTGTTCAGTGCAGCTGGGACTCAGGGAGACTGTACTTGGGATGACAGCAGGCCTTGCGAGAGATTAAGTTATACCAGTTTTCTCAGCCCCTCTTCCACGTTTTCACAGAACTGTCAGCTTGGCCTCACCTCTGCGAACCTGAGGACCTCAAGGTATATACCCTGGACTTAGGTATATACCCTGTTCTCCCCCTCAAGTCCTAATAGAAGGTGAAAGACTGGGTGGGATCACTGGCCATAGGCGTGAAGCAGACAGTCCTATAGGTAGGAGACCGTCAGTATGGCAATTTTTAACAAGCTCCCCAGAGTAAGATGATGAGAAAGTTGGGCTTTCCAGCACCAACACCTATGTTTGGAGGTGGAGAGGGAAAGCCAGGTGCTTCGTTTTTCTTATTTTAACTCCTCCGACCCTGTAGGAAGATTCTCCACACCAAAGGGAGGTCAGGCGCAGGCACTACAGGTTCTTCCCCACTAACACTGTCAGGCAGAAAGGGCAGCAGCCTAGAATACAATTAGGTTTTGCCACCACCACCCAAAGGCTGCTAAAGGGCACAGGAGCCACAGGTGACCTCTGGTGACTTCCATAATCCTACAGCTCCTGCAATATGCATTTCAGACAACACTCAGGCCTCTGGCTATAAACCTCACAGCCTTGTACGCATCCCACACATAAAGGATGCATGCAGGTGAACAGGTCCAATTGTTTATAGTTTCTTAGTAAATTGTTAACTCACTTGTGCCACCTCACAAAATATGGTCACACCAGCCCATAGTGTTAGACCAGGTGAACTCCAGCCACAGTATTAGGGAGGGTCACTAGTTAGCTAAAAGGCAGTAAGCCATCTGGGGGCTGCAAGTGTCACCAAGCCCAGTAACCAGGCTTCTCCCTGCCCAATCCATCAGCAGTTAGAGGCTGCCGATCTACTTCACACTTCCCTTATGTATCCCAAGAGCACAAAAGGTGCCTTCACAGACATCTTTTCCTGTCTTACCTACCGTGTTTCCCTGAAAGTAAGACATCCCTCGAAAATAAGACCTTAGTTTTGCCTCTCGCTGAAATACGTGTAAGGCATCCCCCCGAAAATAAGACCTAGCGCATCTTTGGGAGCAAAAATTAATTTAAGACACTGTCTTATTTTCAGGGAAACAGGGTAAGACACTTATTTTCAGGGAAACAGGGTATAAGACACTTTTATTTTCGGGGAAACAGGGTAGCAATAGGCCCTGACTCATATTGGTTCAAATGCCAACTTTCTGCCATTAAGTCATGTGTATCTGATTCAAATGGGCCATTCCAGCCAGTTCCATGGGACAGTGAGAGTAGAATGGGCCGTTATCCCCCAGTATACCTGTGTAGCTTGCTTAGGCTTCTAATGCCTCATCACATTCTTCTTGACCTGGCAATTTTTAGCATGTTAACTTTTTCTTTTTGTGTAATGAGTCTCAACATACAATTTTCCTATCTGCTTTCTCAGGCTTCAAACTGTAATTCAGGTCTGTTATTATAAATTTGCTAGGCAAATCTCCTCTGACCTTTGATCCTATCCTTCAAACTATCTCTTCCCATCACAAAACTTGCTCTTTCCTATTTTTCCAACCAGAATCACCTAATTTCTATCATTCAGCCCAAATCCAGATGAAAACCAATGGCTATATAACCTGGTGTTGCCTATGGTCTTAAAACTTTGGCCCAAGCATCAGTCAGTCTGCCTGGAGGAAAATGAGTCATGACCTCTCATTGGGACTATATGCTTCCCCCTCACAGTCCCTCTAGTTCTTTATAGATTTTTATTGTTTTTGAGAGAGAGACAGAGATAGAAGGAAGAGGGCCCAGAACAGTCTCATTCCATAGGTGGGTGGGGCTACACAGGGCAGGAACTGGGCCAGGGTCTAACCCGTGAGAACTGAACTGGGGGCACAACCCAGTTCAGCATATGGGTCCGCACGGGCTGGGGCTGGGACTCAATCCTTGGTCCCCAGGGCTGCAAAGTGAGCGCTTAACCCACTGAGCTATCCCGGCTTCCCCACCTCTGGTTCTTGATACTGCCTAAACCTTAATCCATTTCTCTACACCTAGTCTCATCCCACCTAACTAGGGACTACGTACTTCCTTTTCTGTAGGTTTGAATATGTAACTTTTCAACACCATGCCTTTGTTTTCATCATTACTTTCTAACCTTTCCTGGGGTTAACAACATTCCAGTATAATTTTGCACAAATTTACAATCTGAAGATGTAAAGGCACATATCCTTATTTTATTGTAATCTGAAAAGAGTCCCTCTAGGAACACAGAAGATTTTGTGGCACAGATTTTGATAAAGGGCAAAATGTTCACTAGAAAAATTAAATATTAGCTAGATACCAGGGAGATTTGAACCTGGCTAGAAAATGTTTAACTCTGCAAATACTTGGAGTCATTAATTATGTATACTTGTTTTATTCACAATTTGTAATGTTTTAGGATACCAAAGTGATTCTAATGATTGAATTTAACAAAAAAAATAACTGTAACCCCATCTTAATAAATCCACTGATCCATTTCATTCAATGGCAGCCAATATTCAATGTTAAAAGGAACATAAAAACAAACATGCACACAACTGCACAGGTTTCATAAAGGTCTATTTCATTATTGGTGGGCAGCGCATTTAATAGTTAAATACATTTAAATAATGTATAGGTGACTGCACGACTGCAGCATTGGTAACTAGTTAGATAACCAATTCAACTAGAAACCAGCTAACAAGTAACTGTCTAAATATTTAAAATACAGCTCTTGTTTAGATCATCCTTTGTTTTGATCACCTTCTTGGGGAGATAAAAGCTTGCTGGTCACGCTGGAAATATATTAAGGCCAAATCTTCTGATATCCATTCCCAGAGGTTTCTTTCAGCTGGATTAAGCTTCCAACTCCAGGGCAAGCCCAAGTTTGTGGCCTCCGGCATTAATGCTCTTCCCATCTACCAGAGCGGACAGTGTAAGCTTCACACCTGCAAACGAAAACAGACAACCATGATGTGTGTGCAAAACCTCATGAGAGTCTGCAGTATTCTTTAAAAATCATCCCAGAGTCTTGCCTATTTGTCACTTTTCCTCAGCCTGTCCAATGACCTATTAGTTCTAGCCACCAGAGGGCACTTGGGAGTATCTGAGATACCAGAACGAATTCTGTTGGCACCATCCCAAGTAAAGGCATCAACAAGTCACAGAGCATAAAAATGTTAACAATAAAGGTCAACATGCCCTCAAAAATACAAAATTCAATACACTACCCAGACTGAAAGAGACTAAAACAATCATAATTGGATCCTGGAATGGACAAACTACAATAAACATTCTGGAGGTCAAGTGGGGGAATCTGAATAGACTATAGTACATATTATTAAATTAACATTAATTTTCTTAGCTATGACAGTTATGAAGAACCAAGTATTACTCAGGATATGCACACTAGGGTTGATGTGTCCACATGTCTGAAAAACATATTGTAATAATTCATAAAGGCATGTGATAAACAAGAAAATTACATATACAGGCATGGAAACATAAGAGAAATGTGGTAAATGTCAGTAATTGAAGAATGTGGGAAAGAGTATTATGGTTTTCTGTGGTAATATTTAGGTTTAAAAATAGTCAAAATAGAAAGTCTGGAAAAAAAAAAAATTTCTATTTAGAGGAGGCAAAAAGTTCCAAGTGCTTTAGCACCCTGCCATCCAAATGGTAATCCAAGAACCAGAGCATCATCTGAGAGCTTGTTAGACAGAACCCCTCATCCCAGACCTGTGGGATCAGAATCTTTATTTTAACAATATGCCCCAGGTGATTTATGCACATACTGGTTTAAGAAATACTGCTCAAGAAAACACAGCAGGTTCAATCTCTATAAATGAGGTTACAGAGGTTCAATCTCTATAAATGAGATTATAGAGACTGAATAACCAAAGCAATGAGTGAACTTTGATTGAAAAAATAAAAATTACTGTAAAACATTCAGGTACAAGTGAGGAAAGTAACTAGAGAATGGATATAAAATAATAATGTGGCATCACTGTTAATTTTCTTAGGTGTCATAACAATGTGCTGGTTATGTAGAACAGGAAAATGTTCTTATTCTGAGGAGACACATGTTTAAGCATTTAGGGAAATGTCATGATAGCTGCAACTTCCAAACACACCATCAAAATAAAAAAAGGGTGGTGGTTACCTGAGGGAAGGGGAGGAGTGGGGAGGGAGAGTTAGGGGGGTGGGGGGCAGTGGACACTGGATATATGGTGATGGAAGGAGAGCTGATTCTGGGTGGTGAGCACATAAATGCGACGCATAGGTGATGTGATGTGGACTTGTACATCCTTAAACTATCTAATTGTTACCAATCAATGTCACCCCAATAAATATAACAATAAAAAAAAAAAGCAACACATTAAAAAAAAAGGGTGGGGATACAAAATTGTGGCAAACAGTAAACGTGTTCATCATACTCTTCTGTCAATTCTTCTGTATGCTTGAAAAGTTTGCAAAATAAGAAGCCAAAAAATGAAAATGCATTTTTTTAATAGTATCAGAAAAATCCTACTCTATTAAGAATACTTACCAGGCCTCAGAGTCTGAGTGTAGCCCACTCCAATTAAACTAGAGTTGTTGACTTTTGCCTAAAATAAAATGCAAAAACAATTGTAAGAAAAATTTATGAAAGGAGACAAAGCCCCTACATGTTTTCCTATCATGTAATTATGAAGTGCTCAGCCTTTTATTTACATGACAAAATTTAATATTGTTACTAAACCAAACAAAAACTGAGTGCTACTTAATTCTTATCCATTAAACTCAAAAGTCAAACTGTCAGTAGGACACAATACTCTTATCTACTAGGATGTCTACAAGGCCCCCCAAAATCCATATAACATTCTCATAAAGAAATTGTCCTTGTTGAGTCTAATCTAGCATAACAAAACCACACCAAAACATGGCTAAGGGAAATCCACCAAGCTCATTATCTGACACACACACATGCCTCAAAAAGTACAGGGTGTAAAGTTTAAATCTGTGATTTTGACATACACATTACTACTTTCAAGGGTCCTCCAAAAGAATTAAAACCATCAATGTTCAAAATCTCCAAATGACAAGCACTTCCTCTAATAAAAGCAACTAAAATACCTTTCCCTCACATTCTCATACCTCCCATTAATGCCCTGGGTCTTGGCTGTATTTAACTACACTGTGCTTGAGAAGACGTTCCAATGGGGCATCGTTACCAATTCAGGTCCTTGCCTTCTTTGCACAATTCTATTATTTTAGGGTTTAGTCACAGACCTTCATGGGCTGAACGGAACCCTGGAGAACAAGACAAGGTAAGGAGTAGCTCCATTCTCCCCCATGACTATTATTTAAGCCACTCCACAGGCCTATGGCTGTAAATGGGAGCACCTTATTCTCATCTTCAGGACCTCAGCTGCTCTTTGCTCTTCAGCATTTTGAGTGCCACGGTAAAAAGGTAACAGTCTCAGCATCAAAACAGATTTGGAAATGATTTGATGTCTACACTCTTTTATAATATGCAATTTCAAAACAGCCCAATTCAGAAAGAAAAAATGGTGTAACTGTACAGGCAAAAGTCACATAAATAGCACTTATATTCACTTGGCACTACAGCTCCATCTTCATGAGCCACCAATGACCATGTGAGTTATGTCTCAGGAAGAAATGCCCCACCAGTGACCATCTTGTGCCCAACAAATTAAGATCCTCAGTAAATTGAGTGCAAGTTCCTAGTATTTTAGGAGTAACCATGAAACTGTGATGGGGCATTAAGCATTGCTTTGGTAAGGCCTGACTAGGGCAACAATAGCACTACTTAGATGGGAAATGCTAGGTATGTTTCCAAGTAATCCCAGGAATCACTCAACAACAAACAAAAGCCAGGATGGTTCAGCGGGTTAAGCGCTCACTTTGCAGCCCCAGGGACCGAGGATCAAATCCTGGCCCTAGCCTGTGAGGACCCATATGCTGAACTGGGGTGTGCTTCCCATGCAGGAGGCCCTCAATTAAGGCGAGTGTCCCATGGGGGAGGCCCCTAACCCGTTTCCTGCCCTGCAAGGCCCCTGCCCACCCGTGGAATAAAACCATGTCAGAAAACTGATGATGGAAAAGCTGGGATGGCTCAGCGGGTTAAGCGCTCGCTTTGAAGCCCCAGGGACCAAGGATCGAATCCCGGCCCCAGCCCATGCGGACCCACATGCTGAGCTGGGGTGTGCCCCCAGTTCAGTTCTTGCCGGGACCTATGTGGGAGGCTCCCAGCCCAGTTCCTGCCCTGCGCAGCCCTGTGCCCGCCTGTGGAGTGAAACTGTATGGAAAACTAATGTCAACTATGGAGACTGCTCTGGGCCCTCCCCCTTCTCTCTGTCTCTCTCTCTGTCTCTGTTTCTCTCTGTCAAAAATCAATAAAATAAATCTTAAAAAAAAAGAAAAGAAAACTGATGATGCACAACTATGGAGACTGCTCTGGGCCCTCCCCCTTCTCGCTGTCTCTGTCAAAAATCAATAAAATGAAACTTAAGAAAAAAAGAAAACTGATGACGTACAACTATGGTGACTGCTCTGGGGCCTCCCTCTTCTCTGTCTCTGTCAAATTCCCATCTCATTTTAGACTATGAGAACTGTATGTCTATGGCACCAGTGATGGTGACACTGACATACATTTGAAGATAACAGCATTGTAGCTACCAGAGAATAGTGTGCTGGTAAATCCTAAGGTTTGTATTGCTACAGTGCAATTAGAAACACAGGAGGCAAAAATAAATGAACTGCCTAGCCAATGGAAAATGAATTCAGGGTGTTTTTCATTCTCTATGATTACAACTGTGCATAGATAAAAGCACAGGCAAAAACTTAACTGCCTAAACTATCAAAACACTGTCCTCAGACATGAATATTCTTTTATGTAACAAATCATTCTCATGGAAGATTTAACTTTCATTCCCACTACAGGCAGTCCCTGACCTGTAAACAACTGACACACAGGAACAGCTGCTGATCTGTCTGAAATTGGAGCCAGCCCCTCTACACCTTGAGACACTGCACTCCCTCCTGCCCTAAGCCACTATGACTGAAGAAGAAATAGCAGAAAGAGCCTAAGGACAGGACTAGGGTGGCCATCTGATCCAGCTAATCCAGAAAGGGGGACGAGGGGTTGGGGAAGGTGTCCTTGGGATGTAGAACTTCCAATGCTAAAGCTGGGATAGGCCCAGGCAAAGCAGGATAAGCTAGCTAGTAACCCTACACAAGAGGGAAATCAAAAGACATGCAGTCCAGTCCTGGCTCTACTCCTTCCCTCCCTCCCTAGCAGTGGTATAAGTCCTTTCTCTCCAAATTTTGGTTTCTTCACCTGCAAAATAGCATGTGTACCACTGCGCACTGAGATCAAATCTCAAGCTATTTTGTAATCCATAAAAAGACAAAATCAAGTAACAAATGAAGTACTTACTCTCTGACAGGAATAAGAACTGCCCGGGACCCAAAACTCTTGGCTTCCCTGCGCTTATACACGTCTGGGGCTCAGGGTTATTATTGTATGCTATTGAAGTTAAACAAACTCCTGTGGCCTGAATATCAAACTTCTCAAACTATCTCCATAGCTAAAACAGTATTCTAAGTTCTAAACCCAATCTGTGTGTAAACTGGGAATAGCATATATAATAACAGTTCAAGTTCTCAACACAATTCAACATGCCCAAAGATTAACCCCATTCATTTACTCTAAGCCCACAGTAGTACTCACAGAAATGGAAGCAGTGGGATCCAACTGATATTTAGCTGCAATGCCAAAGCGAGTGCAATTGGTACCTGATGTCCAAGCAAGATTTACTGAAGTGTCAAGATCTTCACATACTTTCTGATAAATTGATCCTCCAAATTCTGTCCCATCATTGCTATAAGATATTTTAAATTAGTAAATCTAAAAGACAATGTAATTATGTTTAAGGCACTAGACTAATATTGTAGCATTACATTTACATAAAAGCAATTGCTCACATAGATCTCTAGTGTTCCACTGAAAACTTTTGTTTTAAAAGGTCTTTTCCCAACCCATGTCCAAAAACAAGGATTGGTCAAGTTAATCATGGTATCATACAACCACTAACACTCACATTGTAGAATATATAGTGTTATAAGAAAATAATCAAAATGTATTAAGGTACAGGGTAAAAGGGTTATAAAACAGCCTTTCCAAGTATTTCAATGTATTTTATGTACACATACATATAAAAAGGTGAACCACCAAAACATTAACAACTAACAAAGATTATATACCTAGATGGTAGGAAGAAAAATTTTGGTTTTCTTTTTTATACTTTTATTATTTACCAATGCATTACACAGGGGATCCAAATAAAAAGAAAAACCCAGAAAATTTATTTATAAAAAATTGTGTTGGGGGGGAAGCCAGGATGGCTCAGCAAGTTAAAGCACTCACTTTGCAGCCCCAGGGACTGAGGATTGAGTCCCAGCAGGGACCGTGAAGACCCATATGCTAAACTGTGGTGTGCCTCCTATGAAGGACCCATTTGGTTCTTGCTCCCTGATTCAGCCCCTGGCTTGAGGAGGTGTGCGTCCCATGCGAGAGGCTCCCAGCCCAGTTCCCACCCTGTGTGGCTGGACCCCACCCACCTGTGTGGAACAAAACCATGTTGAAAACTAATGATGTACATACAACTATGGAGACTGTTCTAGGCCCTCCCCCTTCTCCCTGTCTCCCTGTCTCTGTAAAAAACAATATATCTTTTTAAAAAATTGTGGATTGGGGAAGCTGGGATGGCTCAGCTGGTTAAGCACTCACTTTACAGCCCCAAGGTCCAAGGATTGAGTCCCAGCCCCTGGGCCATGAGGACCCATATGCCAAACTGGGGTATGAGTCCCATGTTGGGGGATGGAGGGGGGCTCAGTTCAGTTCCTGCTGGGGCAAGCTTCCATGTAGGAAGCCACCAGTTTGGCTCTGGCTCACAGGGCGTGCCTCCCATTGGGGAGCCCCGTCCCCCTCCCCTGGCCCAGTTCCCACCCTGTGTACTCCAAGCCCACCAGTGTGAAATGAAACTATGTCAAAAACTGATGACGTGCAAACTATGGAGACTGTTGTGAGCCCTCCCCCTTCTCTCTATCTCTCTGTCAAAAACAATAAAAATAAATCTGAAAAAAAATTGTGTATTTATTCTTACATGTTTAAACTTCAGACACCTTCAAAGTACTGTCCATTTGATGCAATACACCTATCAAGATGCTTTTTCCACTGCTCAAAAGTTTTTGAACTCGTAGATTTTGATGCCTTTTAGTGCTTCTGCCGTTTTTGTGTGTGTGTGTGTGTTTCACCTCTTCCACACTGGCAAAACGTTTCCCTTTGAGGTCTTTTTTCATCCGAAGAAACAAACAAACAAACAAAAATGTCGCTTGGGATGAGATCAGGTAAATAGAGGGTGGGGCACGAGGGTCATGCCGCTTTTGGTCAAAAACTGCTGAACACTCAGTGTAATGTGGGCAGATGTGTTATCATGCCACACCATTGTATGTGTAAATCACCCACTGTGAATGAAATGGGCAAATGCACTGAGTCTCCAAAAAAAATTAATTGAAGCTGAAGTAGCCTCTCCCAACACCACCAGCTGGTATATTGATGCAGATGGGTCACTACAACACTCACCTAGCAGGGGAAGCCTGTATTACAAGGGGCCCGCCCTCCAAAAGTTAGTTCTGGTTTTCTTTGGGTCCCCCTAGTGTTTTTTATATAAGATGAAAAAATTCTTTTTAAGTCCTTTCAACATCAATTTGGGTTAAGTAAAAACATCTCACATTTTAGGCAATCCTATCACATCAGCACATTACAATTAAGTTAAATAAACACACTGGTAGAGTTTGGCAGTGTCTCGGCCTCTTTATATTCTAAAAATACAAAGCACATCAAGCCTTATATGAAATCAACATTTACTCTCAACACCAAAAGTCAGACTCATATTTTTAACTCTACACTTTTGAGGGTTACCCTAGAAACACCAAGTGTGATCTTCTTTTTATGTTAAGAGAAATCTTTTAGGTTCAACCCAGATTAATAAAGAATGACAGGAGAAATCAACATCATCCTGGGATCCTACATCATATCCCACAAAAGAAATACTCACACATTAGTGTGTAACTGGAAGTCTCCAGTCCTGTAGCCCACTGCAAAGTTATTCCTGGTCAGTTTTGATTTGGCACTGTCAAAGGTCATCTGGTATCCAGCAAGCCAGCCCTCATAACCAAAGACAGCTGACCCATGGATTGCAGGTCCAGCAAAATCAAAGTCAACATCGCAACCAAGGTTTATACACTCCCTCTTATAAGAAGACTTGATTTTACCACTTTTCTTTCTAGAAAAAGAACAAACTGACTTAAAACTGATGTCTGTGGAAAAGATTTACATTTAGAGAGCACAGAACAGACTTAAATGAACTGCAGCATAACAGGAGTAAAAGAAGTAGTAGGAAAACCGTAAGAAGTAAAAGTACATAGCTCACAAACTAATGGACAAGGGAATATGGGGTGACTGGACTGCCACCAACACAGCAAGGCTGCTTTGAAGAACTGGAAATCATCACAAAAGCATATTCAAAACATGTTAA
>PVKE010013131.1:0-37077 GCA_004027555.1 Craseonycteris thonglongyai | reverse complement strand
TTAATATTAGGTACTTATTATATATTACCATTATGTTATATATAGTCATGAGAGTGTTAAAAATGTAGTAAGTTGTAATGTTTCATAAACTATATATGATTGAAATAAATCCACATGAGTCTTCAGTGTTTCCTATGAATCTTAAAATTTTCAGGCTTATTTATATAACCTAATTTCTTTCTAAATTATAGTAAGAACATATTATTTTTCTCACACATACCACTTCCTTGCAGTGGTTTCTTTGCTTTGCTTTTCTCTTGATAAAGGATTACCTCACTGAATGTCATACAGAGTATTATGGGAAATGCTACTTATTATTTTAATAATGTTTTAAAGAGGGGCTTTATATAAAAATAAGTGCTAAATGATGGGTTAAAGAAGGCTCTACTAGCTTCTTTATTTCAGGATTTCCCAGAGATTTTGGTAACTAGTATGCATTTTGAATTACAAAATATAAACTATCTTATTTACAAAATATATAAACATTTTTTGAATTTAAAACATCCTTTTGATTGCCCCCACTTCTTTCTAAAAGTATTTTTAATTAATTAATTAATTAATTAATTTTTATTGTTTTTTTTTACAGAGAGAGAGAGAGAGACAGAGACAGAGAAAGAACTGAACTGGGGGAACTCCCCAGTTCAGCATATGGGTCTGCACAGTCCGGGGCCGGGATTCAATCCTCAGTCCCTGGTGCTGCAAAGTGAGCACTTAACTCATTGAGCCATTCTGGCTTTCCTCTAAAAATATTTTTAAGTAGTATTATTTTTCCTTGACAAAAATGATTCTTCTTTCAAAGTATTTTTATTTATAACATTCTGAGCTTCCCAACTTGGAATATTTAAAAATTCCACTACAAACTAAGAATATTTCAAAATTATTTAGTTTATGTCAACATCAAAACTGTATACCGCTGCATGAAAGCTTATAGTCAGAGCCATACAAGGGTGCAATGGGATACTAGTATGTAGAATAAACATTTACATATTATTGATTTCAAAATTGATTTTATTTAAATTCCCCTTATATTAATGTTAATGTCTTTACTATATTAATATAAAAACTAGGAGATTTGTCCAAAGTCACAGCAAGTAAGTAGCAGAACCAAAATGTAAACTTAAATGTTGTTTCCATGTTTAGGCATGCCAACTTACTACTTAAACGTGAATGTGTTACCCAAAACATTCATGCTTATATGCACTTTACATAATTCTTTACTATTCCTTAATATTTAGTGGAGGTAAGAGGTATAAAATATTTTAATAAAATTAATATCATGAAAAATATGCTGTTTTTGATGTACTTAACAAAAATGCAACAGTTGTTAAGTACTTTTGTCTTGCATTGTACAGCAGATTTCTAAGATAACACTTCATTCACTACTGAAATCTCATTCTCTGTTGTTAACTAGAGTAACAGGTCAACAAAATGCAATATAATTGTTGACAGGGTGTAAATAAACTCACTAATTTTTCTATAGAAAAATTCTGTAAATGCCTGTTAGAATTAAAAAAGCACTGGTAAAACAAAGTGTTACATGACTTTGCACACACATGAAACTATATATTTTTCACTTTACAAACAGAACATAGCATTCTTCAAGTCAGCAAAATTCTATAACAGGATATAATCACACTTATTGCTTGAAGCCAGTATTACTCTGATACCAAAACCAGAAGAAATAGATAAATGTGTCTAATTTATTTAAACAGATACATTTATAAATATCAACAGAATAGTAGGAAGTTAAATCCAGTAAAGTATTAAAAAATAAACTTTCACATCAAGATCAAAAGAGATTTCCTCCAGGTATTCAAGGATGTGGCAATGTTCAAAAGTTAGTGTAGTCCATCACTTCAATAGGCTAAAGAAGAAACATTATGAGTATAGCAATTGATTCAAGAAAGCATTTGACAAAAGTTAACATTCATTCATAATAAAAAAAATTCTAGTAAAGTAGAAACAAACAACTTTCTCAAATTAATTTTTAATTTATTTTTTTATTGTTTTTGACAGAGAGAGATTGAGAGAGAGAGAGAGAGAGAGAGAGAGAGAGATACAGAGACAGAGACAGAATTGAGCTGGGGGAACTCCCCAGTTCAGCACATGGGTCCCCACGGGCCAGGGCCGGGGCCGGAATTTGATCCTTGGTCCCCAGCGCTGCAAAGTGAACACTTAACCCACTGAGCCATCCCGGCTTCCCCTCAAATTGATTTTTTAAAACCTATTAAAATACTGGTTATGTCACACTTAATGTTGAAATACTGAGTGTTTTCCCTTTGATATGGGAATAAGACAACAGTTTCTAGATTTATTATACTTATTCAACATAGTACTGGGCATTATAGCTGGTATAGTATGAAAGGGAAATAAAAATTAGATTGGAAAGGAAGAAATAAAATAATTCCAATTTGCAGATGCCAAGATTGTCTATGTAGAAAATTTGAAACAATCTATAAAAGAATTTGTAGCATTAATATATGTCTAGCAAGATTGATCACAAAAGAACAGATGCTACATCGTTTTTCTTATATGAGGTATCTAAAATAGTCAAACACATAGAAGAATACAATAAAATGGTGATTGCCAGGAGATGAGGGGAGGAGGATATAGGAAGTTGTTCAACTGGTATAAGGTTATAGTTATACAAGATGAATAAGTTCCAAAGATCTACTATATACTGTAGTGCCTATAGTTTACAATAAGGTATTGTACATCTAAGTTCAGAAGGCATATCTCATGCTAAGTGTTTTTAGCAAAAAATAAACAAACAATGAACAAAGAGACAGATGAAAACTTTTGAAAATGATGGAGATGTTTATTACCTAGATTGTGATGATGGTAACATGAGTATATACACATGTCCAAACATATCAAATTGTATGCAATATTATACACAGTATACTAATCATATATCAGTAAAACAACTAACTCTAACAAAGCATGTATGAAATCTCTATGCTAAAAATTACAAAATGCTCATGAAAAAAATTAAAGTCTGAAATAGAGAGATACAATATGTTCATCAACTTAAAAATTCAACATTAATGAAGATGTCTATGATTCTCAAATTAATTTATAGCATTAATGCAATTTCTATCAAAATCCCAGCAAAGATTTATGTAGACATAGACAAACTTATAATAAAATTATATGGATAGGCAAAGATCCTTTAATAGCTTACGTACTTTATTTTTAAAGAGGAATAAAGTGGGGAGAATCTCTCTGCTAGTTGTTAAGGGCTACTATATAGTTAAAGTATTCAAGATTGTGGTATTAGTAGAGGGATAGAGCCATTGATCAGTGGAACAGAATCCAGGAGCCGTAAATAGACCCACTGATTTTCAGCTAAAGTGCAGAAACAATTCAGTAGATGAAGAATAGCCTTTTAATAAATGATACAGAAGCAACTGGACATCCATAGGTAGAAAAAAAAAGCAAAGAAAAAAGAAAATTTGATTTAAACTTCATACCTTATACAAAAATAAACTCAAAATGGATCCCAGACATAAATGTAAAACTAAAAAAACGTTTAGAATGGAATGTTAGGAGAAAATCTTTAGGAACTAGGACTAGGTACATAATTCTTAAACATGACACCAAAAGCATGATATTAAAAGAAAAAAATTAATAAATTGAACCTCATAAAAATAAAAAACTACTTTTTTAGGAGAATAAGAAGACAATCTAAAAATTGGGTGAAAATATTTTCAAACCACATATCTGACAAACGGCTAGTATCTAGAATATAATGAACTCTCAAAACTCTACACTATTTTTTTTTAATTAGAAAATGGGCAATAGACTTAAACAGACATTTTACTGAAGAATATATACAGATGACAAATAAGCATGTGAAAAAATGCTCAATATAATTAGTCATTAGGGAAGTTAAAATTAAAACCAAAATAAAGAGTTGAGTGGTAGTGATAGTTATACTTGTGATAATGTTATTAGAATGGCTAAAATAAAAAGAAAGGAATATAAAATTCTAGTGAAGATACTGAGAAACTGAGTCATTTATTCATTACTGAGCAGAAATACAAAATGGTACGGTCACACTGGAAAACAGTTTGGCAGCTCTCTATAGATCTAAACATGGTATTTTCATGCAACTCCACAGTTTTACTCTTGGGAATGTATCTCAGAGAAATTAAAACTTACGTTCACAGAAAAACCTGTATATAAATCTTTTTAAAAAATATTTATTTTATTGTTTTTGACAGAGACAAAAAGAGAAAGAGACAGAGTGAGATAGAGAGAAAGGGGAGGACACAAAGCAGTCTCCATAGTTGTACACATCATCAGTTTTTGACATGGTTTTGTTCCACACAGGTGGGTGCGAGCCACTCAGGGCAGGAACTGAGCTGGGGGTCTCCTGCATGTGAAGCATGCCCCCTTGAGCCAGGGGCACCACCAGGGGTCAAGAATTGAACTGGAGGCCTCCCATATAAGAAGCACACCCCAGTACAGCATGTGGATCGGCACAGGCCAGAGCTAGGATTTGATCCTCAGTCCCCAGGCTGCAAAGTGAGATCTTAGCCCCCTGAGCTACATCAGCTTCCCTTACATGTAAATCTTTACAGCAGCTTTATTTGGAATAGCTAATAATTGGAAACCTGAATGTCCTTTACCAGATAAATAAATAAGGAAAATGTGGTACTTGCATACTGTGGAATACTCCTCAGCAATAAAAAATAACAGACTATTGATACATGCAATGATTTGGATGGATCTGCAAGGAATTATGTTGAGTAAAAAATCCAACCCCCAAATTTACATACTGTATCATTGCATTTACATAATACTTTAAAATAAAACATATCGAATCCCGGCCCTGGCCCGTGCAGAACCATATGCTGAACTGGGGAGTTTCCCCAGTTCAGTTCTCTCTCTGTTTCTGTCTCTGTATCTCTCTCTCTCCCTGTCAAAAATAAATAAATAAATAAATAAAAATATATTTAAAATAAAACAAAATTATGAGATGGAGAAAAGATTAGTGATTTCCAGGTGTTAGTGATGAGGGGAAGTGGAGGCAGATATGTCTATGAAGGGATAGCATGAAGGAAACTGAGGAAGACTAAATAACTGTTTATTGTGGGTCTTCATATAGTGATGGAAAGAGAGCTGATTCTGGGTGGTGAGCACATAATGCGATACATAGGTGATGTAATGTAGATTCCTACATCTGGGAACTATCTAATTGTTACCAACCAATGTCACCCCAATAAGTTTAAAAATAAAAAATAATAATACAAATTTAAAAAATGAGGCAGAAATGTCATTTAACTCCATAGTTTTAAAAATATTTCTATTACAATAGAGAAATAAGAAGAAAACAATGATAACAAATTTTGCTTACACATCAACTACTGCCCACAGAAAAAATAAAAACTTAAAAAATCCAATAAAATAATATTGGGGATACTGGGATAGCTCAACAGGTTGAGTGCTTGCTTGCCTTGCAATCATGAGGTCTGAGGATCAAATGCAGGCCCAAGTGTTGAACTACTATTATCCAACTGGTATGCATCAGGATGGCAGTGAAAGTTTCTGCCTCCCATGTGGGAGGCCCCCCATTCAGTTTCCGCCCTGCTTGGTCCCACATCCACCTGTGTGGACTGAAACTGTGTCACAATTAATGATGTGCGGCTGTTGAAACTTCTCTGGGCCCTCCCCCTTCTCTCTCTCACCTTCTCTCTCACAAACAATAAAATAAGTCTTAAAAAATAATAATAATATTGGGGTTCATTCTGGAAATTGCCAAAGATGACAGATATAAGAAGCATATTTGAATATTCTTGTAATATAGAATCAGAGGAGACTTATAAGTATAAATTCAAAAAGCTGACATTAAAAAAATAAAATTTTAAGCATGATATGCTGTTTTAAAGGTAAAAGATAAGCTGGAAAAAGTATCAAGCATTATATATTATTTAAAAGGTAAAAGAGGAGAAACCAGGATGACTCAGTGGGTTGAGAGCTCATTTGCAGCCCCAGGGGCTCAAGGATCATATCTCAGCTTTGGGCTACGTGGATCCATATGCTGAACTGGGTTGTACCCCCAGTTAGGTTCTCTACAGGGCAAACTTTCCATGAGGGAGGCCTTAGCCTGGTTCCTGGCCTCTGCATACTCGCGCCCACCAGTGGAGTGAAACTATATTGAAAAATAATGATATACAACTATGGAGACTGCTCTGGACCCTGTCCCTTCCCTCTTCCTCTCTGTCTCTGTTTTTGTCTCTTTCTCTCTGTCAAACACAATAAAAATAAATCTTAAAAAAGGTAAAAGGTTTGCAATATATGTAATAAGAAACAGTAATAAAGACAAAAGTAACAGAAATATAAGAAGTTATAAAGAGCTAACTCAGAGAAACAGTCGCATCAATGACTGACACACATCAGAGCTAGGCTTGACCTTCGTGATAGGTTCAATTTTCAAAAGTGCTGAGGCTGACTCCATGCTGAAGTTACTTTTATTTCTATCATACTGGTTCAGCAAACAAGAAATAGAAAAGAGTATGCATTAAATGATAATGCAGTCAAATAGATAAGTCACCATGCCCTTTCTTCTTCGGTAAGAAGGTAGGCACATGTATAAGCTGTCAAGACAGCTTACACAGAGAAAGAAATTCACAAGTTCAGGGGATCTCAGGGTTGCATGTTGTAGCTTTTACAACATTTGATTGGTGGAGAGACCTTCTAAACCCTTCATGGTTCATCTATTCTCCTGCGAGATTATACACTTTATTGTTCTTATATGTGAATTATAAGACCCAGAACAGAACTGCCCATATCATGCCACAACACCCAAACTGAGAGAGAGAAACACAAATACACACACACACACACACACACACACACACACACACACACACAGGAGAATGTATATACCTAGGAATTTTTTTCTGAAACTCTATAATCCCACAGACATTACTAATTGAATGTAAAATTTAAAGAAAGAGGGATGCCAGGATAGCTCAGTGGGCTAAGCCATCGCTTTGCAGCCCTGGGGTCTGTGGATCAAATCTTGGCCCTGACCTGTGCAGACCCATATGCTGAAATGGGGTGTGGCCCCCAGTTCAGCTTGCCAGGGTAAGCTTCCCATGTGGAAGGTCCTTGGCCCAGCTCATGCCTTGCACAGCCCTTGCCCCCCTGTGGAGTAAGACTATGTCAAAAACTGATGATGTACAACTAAGGAGACTGCTCTGGCCCTCCCCGCTCTCTCTGTCTCTCTCTCTCTGTTAAAAACAATAAAATAAATCTTTAAAATATTTAAAGGAAAGGAAAAAGAGGCTTTTAATATTTTTCTTTATATAAATCTCTTTCTCCTTTTGGATGTCTTAACACACACAAGCACACACACAAACTCATATACATGTGTATGTATATATAATTTTCATTAAAAATTATCATATATAAATATTATTTTATGTGTAAGGCTTTGTGAATTTTAACATATTTGTGTGTCTATGTTCAGGATACAGAATAGTAGTATCATTCTAAAAGACTCTGTCATGTGATTACCTTTACAATCACACTTTCCCCACCTAAAATCCTTAACAACTAACCATCTTTTCTGTCTATTATTTTGAACTTTTGAGCATGTTATATAAATAATATCATATATTACATAACCTTTTAAGATTGGATTTATTTTATTTTTATATGTATATTTCTATTGTGTATTTAAAGATTGATTTATTTATTGTTTTTGACAGAGAGAGACAGAGAAGGGGGAAGGCCCAGAGCAGTCTCCACAGTTGCACATCACTAGTTTTCAACACAGCTTCATTCCACAGGTGGATGAAGGGCTGCGCAGGGCAGGAACTAAACTAGGGGCCTCCCGCACAGGAAGTACATGCCAGTTCAGCATATGGGTCTACATGGGCCAGGACCAGGACTTAATCTTTGGACCCCAGAGCTGTAAGGTGAGCGCTCAGCCCACCAAACCATCCTGGCATCCCGGATATTGGATTTATTTTACTCAGCATAATACTCTAGAGGTCTATCCAAGATGTTAGTTTGGTGTTTTTTATTGCTAAGTAATATTCCACTGTTCGGACCTAGCAAAGTTTATCTATTAACCATTGAAGGCTATTAGGGTTGTTTCCAATTTGGGGGAATTATAAATTGAACTTCTATAAACATTTGCATATAGACTTTTGTGTGGTTATAAGATTTCATTTTTCTAAAATTAATGCCCAAGAGTAGAATTATTGGGTTATATGGAAAGAGTATATTTAAGTTTATGAGAAATTGTCTATATATTTTCCAGAGTTACTGTAAACTATGCATATTTTTTACAATAAAATTTATATTAAAGTAACATGGAATATGTGGACACTAATATTTTCATGAAGCATTTGGTTCTTAAGGATGATCATGTCCTAGGGGACTCTGAATTCTTCAGGACATTTGAAATACTTAGTTCTGAATACAGAAGGGATGCCAGAAAGATAGGAAGTTAAATTAAAATATTTACCTGATATACTTACTATGTTGGTACTCTCTGGGTTCTGTGTTGAGAAACAATACAGAGATTATACCAGTTTGTGATTGATGTAAAGGAGTGCTTCAGAGAGCCCCATTTTAAAGTCAAGGAAAAATAACAAGTGCAAAATTCTTAGAAAGGAAAACTAAACTTGGTAAAAGGACATTTGGGTAGTTTAATGTTTAAGTGTATTGCAAACTCAGATGGGACTGTGGCAAAATCTAGGGCGAAGATGGGCAAGAGTTTTGATCCAATGTTTGGAGAACTATAGTAAGAGCTTCTAGCTGCTCTCTTACCTAACAGTCAAGCGGAGCATCAGAGAGCAATCCTTAAAAACATATATTCTTATTCCTAATTTTTTATAGGTTTTTGTTTGTTGTCCCAACATAGCTTTCTTCATTTTATTTCATTTACTTATTTAAGGTCTGGATGTTCTTTCTTTTAGCTTAGTTAATGTTTAGCCTCTTTCTGATTGAGTCATTCATTCATTTATTTATTCTTTTATTTAAAAGCTCGGGAAACTGGGGTGGCTCAGCAGGTTAAGCGCTCACTTTGCAGCCCTGGAGACCAGGGATTGAATACCAGCTCCGGCCCATGCGGACCCATATGCTGAACTGGGGTGTGCCCCCAGTTCAGTTCTCACCGGGGTGAGACCCCGGCCCAGTTCCTGCCCTGCGCAGCCCCACGACCACCTGTGGAATAAAACTATATGGTGAACTAATGCTGTCAACTATGGAGACTGCTCTGGGCCCTCCCCCTTCTCTCTGTCTCTCTCTGTCTGTCTCTCTGTCTGTCAAAAACCAATAAAAATAAATCTTTAAAAGCTATTGATATATTTCACATAAGAACCAGAAACAAACAAAAACCTCACTGACAAGGAGTTTAAATCCAATCAGTGAAGAGAGAACAAACACATTTTATGTAATGATAGAAGGTAGGTAGAGGATTAAAATACGAGTAAGATGTTATGGTAGAGAGTGACCTGGTGTTCTTGTCAGTTGGGTAGTCAGAGAAGATTGTACTAAATAGGATGAGTGAATTTAAATTTGAATGATTAGGAGGAACAGCTCTAGAAGTACAAAGAAGAAAAACATCAAGATGGGCATAACAGGCACTGCAGAGACCCTAATGCAGGTGTAAGCTTGCCAGGAGGAGAAGAAAAAAAGACTAGTGTGGGTAACACAGAGTGGGCAAGCTGTGAGTATGTTGTAAAAATTATATCAAATACCACTTTGCAAGCCAGTATAAGAAGTATGTGTTGTACTCAAAGTGTGTTGGGAAATATGAAAGATTTTAAGTAGGAGAATGATATGATTTATGTCTTTCTGAGATCGCTTTGGATACTGTGCCATTTGGTGTAGAGGACAGCTAATGTAGTCTTGAACTACGTGTAGGTAGTAGTAGGACAGAAAGAAAGATATGGACACAAATGGGACATTAGAAATCAAAGGGTTTTTTCTCCCTTATATTTCTAGAAAGGTATTCTATAATTTAGATGCTCACCTTATGTTATGTGCAGCTGTTGAAACTGGGGAGAACAGAGATCAAGTGCTGTGCCTCGTGCCAGATAAATAAGATGTACCTGGAAATCTTCCAGCTCTATTTGAATTATAAAATGTCACAGCCTCACAATAAATGTGTAAAAGTCCAAAAAGGTTCAGTCCTTTTATGAATAAACATTAACAGCTTTCCTCTTCTGCATCCTCTCAATGGAAGCCCTGTTTAGTAAGCGGTGAGGGTTCTTATGGTGATAAACAAATAAGCTCAATTAAAAGGAGAGGTGAAATCAAGAGATGTACCAATAAACCATTTGTAAAAATTTTCTTCTCAGATTGGATTTTAGATGTCAATTTCTTGTCTCTACATGGCTGGTTAGCATCACTCCAACCCAATGATCTTACTAGCTTTTTTGGTTACTGTCTTAAGTTCAATGTGCTGGGGCTTTAAGGGATAATATGTTTATTACCAGAAAATGGAGCCCTCCTCAACTCTGTATCCAGTTTCTTGGAGTCCTAAACAAACTATTGAGTGAGACACTGAGACACAGGGTTTAAAGAAGTTTATTGATATTAGAAAACAGTAAAAGTACACTTCCAGGAGGTAGAAGCAGGATTTGAGCAAGAAGAAATGGCTCAAAAGGCATTGGTTTTGGAGGTCTGGGCAGTTTTATCCTTAGAAGGGATCACACCTTTCAGGATATGGGGCCTTTTTACATCACCTTTATTCACCTGTGTAAGTCCCTCCCCAGAGTTTATTCTGATATGATATTAATGAGCTTCTGGATGTATGTATGATATCATAATGATGGTATGAGTATTATGTAGAAGGTGAGTCCTCTGGAAGGGGTCCTAAGATCTCCTTATTTTAGCTGCCTGTATACTTTTCTCTTGAGAGACATAATCCCCCTAAATCTCTATGGGAAGCTGAGGGACTGAAGGTCTCTTTCCTTCTGTATTTACTTTCTGCTGAGTGTGGCTGCTGTCCATGCCTATTGAGGGGAAGGGGGTTCATGGAGCTTTCTTTCTTACTAGGCTAAAAGGAGAAAAGGGATCTCCATATCTGCCTCAAAGACAGTGTTGAATGCTTTGGTAGGGATGGTCTGAAAGCCTCACTGGGGTGTAATTCATATGCTGATGGACCCTACATGAGGAGAGACAGATTCATTTAATGAATTTGAAAGTCCAAAAGCAGACTCCTGGGGTATTATCTGTCCAGGAGTTGAGTCTGGAAGGCCCAGAAAAAATACTTGGCTGCAATCAACAACACAAATCAGGTTCCAGGATAATGGATGTCTGGCAGATGCAAATTCCAGGGAGATTCACTGAAGCTGGAGACTTAGTTAAAGTCAGACAGAAAAATTCTAGGAACAAACAAACAAAATATAGTAAAACTGGGAGCTAATGGACTAGAAAAAAAGGAGAGCAGAGATTTCTATAATGGGGAGCAGAGTGGGCTTCTTTGTCCATTTATTTATTTATTTATTTATTTATTTTTATTGTTAAATTTATTGGGGTGACATTGGTCAGAAATATAGTTTCCAGATGTACAACTCTCCATTACATCATCTATGCATTGCATTACGTGCTTGCCACCCAGAATCAACTCACCTTCCATCACTGTATATCTGGTGCCCACTCCTAACTCCCCTTCCCTCTCTCCCACCCCTCTCCCTGCTTACCCTCAGATAACCACCAATCTGTTGAGTGTATCCATAAGTTTTTGTTTCTTTGTTACTTTCAGTTTTATATTCCACCTATAAGTGAGGTCATATGTTTTCTGATTCTTTTAGTCTGACTTATTTTGCTTAATAAGATAGTTTCAAGGTCCATCCATGTTGTTACAAGTGACTGTAGTTCATCTTTTCTTATTGCTGAGTAGTATCCCACTATGTAAATCTACCACAACTTCTTTATGCAGTCAAATGGACCAATCAAGTGTACAGAACTTGAAACAACTATTCAAAACCTACCCAAAGGCATAAGTCCTGGGCCAGATGGTTTTACCAATAAGTTTTATCAAGCATTCAAAGAACTAATGTCCATCCGCCTCAGACTACTCCAAAAAATTCAAGAGGAGGCAATACTACCCAACTCATTCTATGAAGCAAATATTTCCCTAGTAACAAAACCTGGGAAGGACAAAACCAAAAAGGATAACTATAGGCCTGTCTCCCTGATGAACACTGCTACAAAAATTCTAAACAAAATTTTAGCTAACAGAATACAACAATGCATTAAAAATATTATTATTCATGATCAAGTGAGATTCATCCCAGGGGCACAAGGATGGTTCAACATATGCCAATCAATCAACATAATTCAGCACATAAACCAAACAAAGGATAAAAACCACATGATTATCTCAATTAATGCAGAAAAAGCATTTGACGCGATACAACACCCATTTATGATAAAACACTGACTAAAATGGGAATTGAAGGAAAGTATCTCAACATAATAAAGGCCATATATGGCAAACCCTAAGCAAACATTATATTGAATGGGCAAAAGATGAAGCCCATTTTATATTTATTAAATATGGGAGTAAAGAGCTTATAATAATGGTGACATACCTAATGTTTCTGAGCTCTAATTTGCTCATCTGTAAAATTAGGATAATACTTTTCCAAATCAATTATTTTAAAGAGAAAATATATAAAGCATTTTGCAATGCACATGGCATATAGCATATACTTGATGAATATTGGAATTATTATCTACTCATACTTTGGAACATTTCTCCAGATATATTGACCTCCAACTAATAAGTAAGAAAGAGAGAGTGAAGAATTGAACAGAAGGAAGGAGAGTGAACTCAGAATTTAGCTACAGTAGAATAGGGATGAATAACTAAACAATGTAATTGACACACAGAAGAAGAAATGAATGAGCATACATAATTTTGAATTAGAAGCTGTTCTGAGATGATGGAATGTATTTGGAATACACTGTCTGACTCATTAGCAGAGAGATTTCTGTGAAAAATGGCTGGTATTTCCTGTGCAAAATTTAATGTGGAGAACCCAACCTTGCATCTGAAAAGCATGGTTTAGTTTTTTTAAAGTTTCTAATTCTTTCTTTTTGGCAAACAGTGGAGCTTGAGGATGCTGGCCGTTCAAGGTTGCTTAGGACCTGGGCAGAATTATAACTGCCTGAGATGGACATCAGAACCCCCAATAACTAAGAGGAAGATAGAGACAGAAGATACAAGGTTGGACAGTAGATGCTGTCTCATGAATGTTGCAATATCATAGTCTGAAATTTCTCCTTGGGGAGAAAGAAGTAGACTAGAAAAACCTGCCCAAGTGGGGTCCTCTAGTTCCAGAAGGGTTGAATTTAAGGTTTTAGAGAACCTCCCTAGCTGTTCTGTTGTGAGCTGAGGTTTACCATTTTTCCTCAGTTTTGAGGAAAGAACTGGGGATTACCATAACAACTTGTTCTTTGTATCTCTTTCTGTCTCTGCTAGATCTTATAGGGAAAGTAATCTGCCTTTATTTACAGTCTAAGTTCAGAATGAAAACTCTAGTGGGGATAGAGTTCCTCAATGAAACAATCATGACTGCTGTGTCATCTTTCTCAAATTAATTTTAGCATGGCTATAATAACTGCATTTTTCTTCATCTTTACTAACTTTTTCAGCTTAACCAAAAGACCAGATGTTACTAAGTCATGATCTTCTACACAGGACAATGCTGTGGTCTCCAGGGCTTTATGTTCATATGCACAGCATCTCCATAGTCACATACCCAGGGAATGTGGCTGTGTTTGGGGTTACTAACTCCAAAGACATTAATTTTATTTAACATTTCCTCAGCAATAACTCTGCATTTATTAGTGGCACCTTATGTCCCTTGAGAAAATCATATATTAAACCAGAAATACACAAATTGTCATGATTGCAAAAGTAAGAGAAGATTTTAACTCTTGATTAACCATAACATTTTCATGGGAAGGAATTATTTGGTGAACAAGTATAATTAAAAACTATAATTTTGAATTAAAATTAAAGTTAATTTTTTTTTCAGACATACATGGACACTTAAATTTAAAAAGTGTGCTTACATGTACTCTTTTTATTTATTAAGATATTTTTATATCAAAGTGATTAGGTAGATATGCGGTCATCTGGCATTGTACTTATAATAAAGTTGGTCTGTATCTAAATGTCAGTGGTTATTATTCATGGTAATTCCACCTTTGACCTTGTTGTACATTAGAATTACATTAAGGTAGCCTAAAGGAAAAGATTCTCTGGAGTTAAAAAATATAATTGATAACATCTAACTTTTATATGCTTATACAGAAAAAAAAATGAGTCCTAAAGAAAGCAAATGGTCAAGGGAGATAGTAAAATTAGGGTTGATGCATGTAGGCAGAATCAGTGGATACTGGAATCAGAAAACAACAGTTTTAGTTTGAATTTTCTTTCTGCTTCATGTTAGCTGTGTGACTGAGGAAATTTGTGAGTTTCTTTGAGCTTTGGTGTAAAATGGGAATATTAATACATAATACTAGTGATTTGGTGGTCAAATGAAATAAGTTTGTAGAATTATCTTATAAGCTACAGAAAACTGTAAACCATGCTTACTATTATTTTTAAAATGAAATGATAATATTTATTGCATTATATAACATTCCAGGAGCTTTTTTTCTGAGAGCTTTGCATACTGCACCATATTTTGCAAAGATCATATTAGTTTTGTTTGTTTTTTTATTTATTATTATTTATTTATTTGTTTAGGTAGTTATTTGAACTGAACTGGGGGCCTCACTGCCTTCGGGAAGCACACCCCAGTTCAGCATGTGTGTCCGAATGGGCCGGAGCCGGGATTCGATCCTCGGTACTCCGGGATTCAAAGCGAGCGCTTAACCTGCTGAGCCATCCCAGCTTTCCCATAGTTTTTTATTTTTACAGTTGACAAAATTAAGGCCTAGAACAGTAAATATTTGGCCTAAGGTCACAGTAAGTGAATGGTAGAATGGAATTTGAAGCTTGATTCCAGCTCTTCATATTCTTCTCTCCATAGGTTTTGATCCATTTCACTGGAATACCTATTTCAAAGACATTTTAATAAAGCTGATAAAAATGAGAAGTTTAGTTTTAAACTTTTGTTATCATTTGGAAAATACATATTCTTTTTAACCAGTGAGATCACTATGGTAGGAGAAAGCACCAAAGAAGACGTAATGAGTTTTCTCCTACATTGGACAGTAAGATTTCAAAGAATTAGGTGGTCCCATCTGTACCATAGTGTAAAACAAGTCTGAAAAAACTCATTTAAACATTATTAGTTCCAAACAGATATTCATCTTTGGTGGATCTTTGTTTACCATGTGGGTTGTTTAAGTCATGTCTATACACGATAAATATTTTATGAATTTAGTTTTGAAATTTTTGCTCTGTGTTGTGTGTATGTGTGTGTGTGTTTGAGTTTAATATATTCTCTTGAGTTTAATTATTCTGTTAATAATAACAATTAATAATTAATGTATTATATTCTCAAGCAGCAGCACAATTCTTTTTCCACCCCCTCAAAATATATTTGACAATTTGACATGTTGGTCATCACAACCCAGGGCATAGGTCTGCTACTGGCCTCTAGTGGGTAGAGGCAAGGGATGTTGTTAAATATCCCACAAGGCACAGTACAACCCACACAACAAGGAATTATCTAGCCCAAATTATCAACAAAAATAATACTTTTTATTAGAATAGTGTGGCATTATTTTCAAAACACTTTCACATGAATTCTTATTGATACCCTCAAATCACTGTGAGGTAGAAATATTTCTCTCTAATTAGAGATGAGGAAATTGATATTTGAATGGAACAAGTGACTTTACCAAGGCCATGTGATGAAGAAAGTGATGGTGTTAGAGCATAAAAATTAATCTTCATCCTTCTCAGATCTTACCTTTCATACTATTCTTTGCCATCTTGTGAACAAAGATGGACTTTCCAGTCTCTTCCTCCTCAAGCTCAGCATTGCACCTTCCACCTGCAAGAGCTTCAGAAATACGTGTAAAAGACTTCCAAGTCTTGTAGAAGACTAATTGTAAAAGACCTCAAGGACAATTAAAAATATTATTATATATTATATACTTTTTTATATTAAATGTCAACTTAGACCCTTGGGCAATATTTCTGTTAAATACCACACACATTTTCTGTTTTTCTCTATATAAACATGGCTTTATTTCTGTCTTTTTGATTTTTGCTTCCTTATTAATCTTAAACCATGTCTAAGTGTAAAAGTCTGAAACTTCAGTAGATTACAATAGTACATAGCCACTTGGTATCTGCCATATTCATACATGCTCAGGCAGAGGACCCCCAGGAGGAGAAACCAGCTTTTTGAGTGACAGCATATTTCAATGACAGGTAAAAGACAAACTGGAAATAGAACTGGGTGCAATGTACTGAAAACAATTATAACACAAACAGTAACAGGTATGGCTCTCTGCCAGGATTTCCACCCCAAAACTAATTTATTAAGGTGGTATTTTAACACTGTACAACAATTATAAGGCTGGTCTAGTTTTATATTAAGCTCAAGAAGCAATTAAAGATAGAAAGGAAAAGAACACATTGACTGCACATGAAGAACAAATTATGAATGTTCAACACATTTCTTTAGCAGACAATAGAAACAATCCACCTACAAATTTTAAACATTTTCCTTTCTTGGGTTGAAATTTTATAAAGTGAAAGCAGTCAGTTAATTTGGTCAGTAAGTAGTAAAAAACCTCATAGTCATTTGGCAATATGTCAAAATTCCAAGGGGGGGGGGAACTCTCAAACTGATTATTTAGCTGAATTTTTTACTTTTTAATTGGTGCTTCGGTTCTAAGGTAGCCTTTAAATTTTTTTTCCCTCAGTATTCTTTACCTTCTTCTGTATTTATACACAGAGCTTCAATTTACTCTCCCATTTTAGCTCACAAAAAGATCTAGTTACTTTTATCAACCAGTATTTCTATTCACTTTTCTACATGATATTTAAATGTGCACTAAATAATTTTTTGAGAACAAATAAATTCTGTCTATCTATCATCTATCTATCTATCTATCTATCTATCATCTATCTATCTAAATTTGCTGTGAGGGTTTGATATTTAACACTGAATATTGAGTAGAACATGAGAAGTAGATTGAGGTCAACATGGAAGATCATGAGCCCAGGTTTTATTTAATCTCAAATTTAGTTTTGTACCTTTTAAATATTTATAAATATATAGAAAAAACTAGAATTTGGGGGAAAACTTTGTTCATCAAAATAATGTCATCTCTTATTATGTAAAAACATCTTAATGCTGTTCTGGCATAAAGTGAATGAAAATATTTCTTCTCCCTCTTAGTCTTGAATTTTATGATCTAATTATTTTTAAAAGTCTCAGCTTTGATTTAGATAAATTAGTGACATTTGGTAAAAAATACTTGACATGGTGAAGTAATGCTGTCATAAAAGAAATAAGTGAAAAATCCAAACTTTCTCCACTATTACTTTAAAGCTGATGATGTACTTGTTCACATGGAATATCTTGAGCCAAAATTAGTTTAGCTCTGAATGATCTTTGTTCCACATTCTTCCTCTCCTCTCCCACAGCATACTCCAAGTAGAGCTACTAGAAAACAAGAAGCTTAATCTGTTTAAGAATGGACCCCAGCTTTTAGCTCATATGTAAACTTATACAACCTTATTTTATAAGTTGTCTCTTTCCACTGTTATTTTTTAAGGCTAAGAAAATTCTGAGATTATACTTTGTTCTCATTTAACACACTCTGTTACACTTTGAAATACATTAATTAAAAAGACATAAAAATAATTACAGAAAACAGGAGTTGGGGAAATATTTTCTAACTTTGATCTCAAACAATTAGACTCTTGCCCATGTTGAGAGTTAACACAGTGTTGGCAGAGGTCATCTTAATACCCAGTAATAAGACAAAACCATATGAATGTGTCATGTAGCATTTTTTCATACCCCGTTTCATTCCTGCCTGCCTTCCAGCAGTTGACTGTATCATCATTTCTATTCCACAAAGGTCAGGCCAGCTGATATGGACTGCTTGAGTGCTGATGAGCTGGGTAGCACACCACCAGGGTAGTGACATTGTCATGTGACATGCAACACAGCTATATGATGCTAAGGAACAGCAGCATCAGAATGTCCAGATCCATTTTGCTCAAAGAATCAAGGTGGCTTCTGCTCTAAGAGAAAGAGCTCTTACATGAAGGGAAGTCTTTCTATAACCATCTTATAAGGTGATACATTCTTTGTTTGTTTATTCATGTACATGTGAAGAACATATATAGTTGTCTTCTCACTGCCATTCTTAAATACAGAAGAAGACAATACATGAACAATGCCTTTCATTTTCCTTGAGGCACTTAAAGGATTTTGTGAATTATGAGTATGCACTATTTATCCTTGTAAACCTTATGTATGCACAGTGTGGGGGACTGAGCTATCAGGTCTTTTAGAATCTTAGAAAAAAATCAGAATTTTTTTTCTGGTTTAAAGATTTATTTTTATTGTTTTTGACAGAAAGAGAGATACAGAGACAGAGAGAAGAGGGAGGGCCCGAACAGTCTCCATAGTTGTACATCATTGGTTTTTCCACATAGTTTCATTTCACAGGTGGGTGTGGGGCTGCAAAGGGCAGGAACTGGGCCAGGGTCTCACCCCGGTAAGAACCATACTGGGGGCACTCCCCAGTTCAGCATATAGGTCCACATGGGCCAGGGCCATGATTCGATCCCCTGTCCCCGGGGCTGCAAAGTGAGCGCTTAACCCACTGAGCCATCCCGGTTTCTCCTTTTTTCTGGTTTAAAAGTAGATAAATCTTATGCTTCAAATTACAACCATAATTTTTCATCAAAAGTTTTTAATAAATAAAGAATTAGGGGAAAATTAGAGAAAAATAAATTTTTCTTATTGAAAAAAAGCTAGACATAAGGTTGACAAATTAAATATCCTGTCGCAGACACAATTCCACACTTTCAGATTTATTTCTTATCCTTTAGTTTGCAATGGTATACAATTATTTTTACAATTTTTAAATAGAATTTAACTGTTTCCCTTTTAAGGTTTTTGTGTGAGAATCTCCCTCTTTCTTCCTTCCTTTTTGTTTTGGTCCTCTTTGTAAGGTCGGTGGGCCTCGGGGGCCTGTCTGTAACCTGCCTGGGAACTTTCAAAGGCGGGACTTCCGTTGGCCACCTGATCCACCTCTCCCCGACCCCAGATCCCTA
The DNA here is from genome assembly GCA_004027555.1 of Craseonycteris thonglongyai. Lineage (NCBI taxonomy): Eukaryota > Metazoa > Chordata > Mammalia > Chiroptera > Craseonycteridae > Craseonycteris > Craseonycteris thonglongyai. The sequence goes on along the minus strand of PVKE010013131.1, from coordinate 17,831 downwards.
TTTAACCCCCTCACTCCTTTCCCCGCGCGCGCGCATTCTTTGGCCCAGACCTTTTTCCTCGGACCGAACAATGTAGCCCGGGAGCCTACCCCCCCAATAAAGGCTCACATTTGATTAGCCACTCGATCTCCCGTGTCACTTTCTTACATTGATTCCTTACATTTGGTGCCGAAACCCGGGAGGAGATAGACTCCGTGGGCGACCGCGTGAGCTGCTCCTCTCCCTTCTGGGAACGACCAGGGACCGCCGATCGGGGCACTCGATCCGTCTGTTGTGGGTAAGTCCCACCTTCCCCTGGTGTACCAGTCTCAGCTGTTTAGGGTCCTTGTCCGTTTAACTGCCGCGTCAGGGACTCTCCGTTGTCCTTCTGGACGGCGGATAATCTGGAGACGTCCAGATCATCCGTTCGTCCTCTTGGCGAGGTGAACTCACAAGTCTGAGGCACCTCTCCATTTCCGTCCGTGGCTCCTGTCCTTCTCCCCATCCTTCCCTCTGCCTCTCTCAACCAACTCCTCTCTGGACTCCGACCCCTCACCACTCTCCGAACCCCCAGAAACTCTCACTTCCTCTCCTCTCAGACCTGACTCTCCCATTCCTCCTCCATACTTTGGGCCAACCCAGCCTGCTCCACCGGTCCCCTCTGGACCCACTACTCCCTCCTCTCCCTTGAGTTAGTTTCTCTAACTCCCCTTTGTTAAAGATGGTGGTTCCCGCCTTAGGGAAGCCCCCCTCCCTTCATGTAAAGATGGGGGTTCCCACCTTAGGGAAGCCCCCCTCCCTTCGTGTAAAGATGGAAACTCTGGGGAGGCCGGACCTCCCCACCTGCCTGCCGCTGCCATCACAGCCGCCTGAAATAACCAATAAATGACTCAAGGCCTGGACAGAAATCCGGCAGTCTTTCTTAACCACCTCACTGAGGCTCTAACCCTCTATACCCGCCTGCACCCGGTTGCCCCTGCAGGGGCCACGGTACTGGCTACCTATTTTAGCACTCAATCTGCCCCTGATATTAAATGGGCAAAACAGGGACCCCAGGCCCCTGTTCGAGACCTGGTAAATATGGCATTTAAAATGTTTCCACCTGGGACAAAGTAGCCGAATCCAGCCGGCAGGCTCAGATGCAACAGTAGGTGGCACTCCAAACCCAAACCCAAACCCTAGTGGCTGCCCTGAGGCCGGCTGGTTCCAGTGGATGGAACCTGGGGAAACCTTCGAAACGCAGTGCTCTGCCTGGAGCCTGTTTCAAATGTGGCAAAGAAGGCCACTGGTCCCGTCAGTGCCCTGCCCCAGCCCGCCCACCAAGCCTTGCCCTGCTTGCAAGCAACCGGGCCACTGGAAAAGCGACTGCCCCCTGGCCGCTCCTCCCTCTGCGCCTCTACGTGGGGGGCAGGCAGGCCAGGTGATGGCTTCGGTGGAACTCCTGGGGCTGGCCGACGACTGACGATGCCCAGACTTGAGGACCCCATCACCCTTGCCGAGCCCAGGGTAATGCTGCAGGTAGCGGGTAAGTCCATCTCCTTTCTGGTGGACACGGGGGCTGCCTACTCTGTTCTGCCTACTTCTTCCGGGCCTTTCCTCCCTTCCCAGGTCTCGGTCATGGGTATTGATGGGATGCCCTCTCTTCCCTCTCCTGCTCTTTAGAGGGCCATCCACTCCTTTTTGGTCATACCCTCCTGTCCTGTCCTCTTCCTCGACAGAGACATTCTCCACCACCTGGGAGCCATGCTCCAGCTCTCCCCCAAAGCTTCCTCTTCTCACTTCCTCCTCCCCTCCTCCCCCTCATTCAGTCTACACCTGGGCCTGTTACCTTCCAAACCCCTTATCCTCCGCTGCGCCCAGACAAAGTAGACCCAAAGGTCTGGGGCACCTCCAAACCTATCACTGCTACCCACTACCAGTCTGTCTGCATCTGACTAAAAGACCCCACCTAATTTCTCTCTGGCCCTCAATTTCCCATTTCTGAGGCCCACCGCAGGGGACTTAAACCTATCATTTCCCGGCTCCTTGGCCAAGGCCTCCTTATCCCCACTGACTCCCCCTGCAACACCCCCATCCTGCCAGTCCGCAAGTCCTCAGGGGACTACCGCCTGGTTCAAGACCTCCGCCTCATTAATGAGGCTGTGGTCCCCCTTCATCCAGTAGTCCCTAACCCCTATACTCTTATTTCCCATATACCCCCATCCACTACTCGTTTCACTGTCCTGGATCTTAAGGACGCTTTCTTCATAGTCCCCCTACACCCAGATTCATACTTCCTCTTTGCCTTCACCTGGGAGGACCCAGACACCCATGCAGCTCAGCAGCTGACATGGACAGTTCTTCCCCAGGGCTTTCGGGACAGCCCACATTTGTTTGGGCAGGCCCTGGTCTGGGATCTCACCTCCTGCCCCCTGAATCCAAGCACTCTACTTCAATGTGTGGATAACCTCCTTCTGTGCAGCCCTTCTCTGAATGTATCCCCAACACACACTGCCTCTCTCCTTAATTATCTGGGTTCACATAGCTATCAAGTCTCTCCAGCCAAGGCCCAACTGTCCTCTGCCTCTGTCACACATCTAGGCATCTGTCTCACCCTGACATCCAAAAGCCTTAACTCTGATTGCACTCAGGCCAGCCGAGAGCTTCAACCACCAGAAACGGCAGGTCAGATCCTTTCTTTTCTGGGGCTGGTTGGGTTCTTCCACCACTGGGTTCCCAACTTTGCCTTTCTCACCTGACCACACTACCTGGCAACCAAGGACGCACCCTCAGGACCACTCACTTCCCCCTCCGACATCCACCGAGCTATCAGAGCTCTCAGGGATGCCTTGGTCTCGTCCCCTCCTCTTTTGCTACCTAACCCTGATCGTCCTTTTCATCTGTTTACAGATAAATGCCATGGCATAGCCACCAGCCTCCTGGCCCAACCCTGAGCCCGTCACATAGGCCACTGGCTTACCTCTCCCAACAGCTGGACCCCACAGTCCAGGGATGGCAGCCCTGTCTCTGGGCTTTGGCAGCTGCAGCTGAACTTACCAAAAGCTTTAAAACTCACCCTGGCTCTGCCTATCTCAGTATTTTACTCCTACAGGTTGATGGACATTTTGGGACACAAATGTCCCTCTTAGGTCCTTCCAGGAATTCCATCTCCTATTCATCGAAGATCCTACCATCTCCCTATATCCTTCCCCTCCCTTTCACCCGGCTTCCCTCTTGCCAGCCGCTGCCCACCTATCCCACCCTTCACACTCCTGCCCTCAGGCCATTGAGGCCCTGAGCTCCCCCTGACCAGGGGCTCTCTGACCACCCCTCTGGAACACCTCGACCTCACTCTTTTTGTGGACAGCAGTTCCCTGCTCGGCCCTGGGCCATAGCAGGGCGGCTTGTGCAGTGGTTAGCGCCTCTTCCACACATGAGGCCAACCCCCTGCCTGAGGGTACCACCTCTCAAAAAGCCACCCTTCTCTCTAAACTCCTTGAAGCCCTCCAGCTACCCTCAAAAATGGCAATTATCCATTGCAGGGGGCACCAATCCTCTGGGGACCCAATGGCACAGGCAACTCATGGGCCGATTCCGTGGCCCGCTCCCTCACCTTGGGTCCTTTCCCTGCCCCCATATCTTTCCTGACCACCCCTACTCAGCCTGCCTACTCCCCTGAAGAAAAAAACAGCCACCTTGTTACAGCATAATAGCCATATGGCAGATAAGGGCTGGATCTTCATAGGTAATGAAATTGCTCTCCCACAGGCACCAGCTGAAACCCTCCTGTCTGATGTCCACAACTCCCTACACATTGTTCCGAAGGCAATGTTCCGCTTTCTGGACCCTCTCTTTCACTTTCCAGGACTAAGGGATGCTAATCCAAAAGGCCCATACGGCCTGCCCCACCTACCAGCCAGGACCCCTACTCATCAGATGCACGGACATCAGCCTGGCGAGGACTGGCAAACTGACTTCACCCACATGCCAAGTCAGACATTTTCAATACTGGTTCACTATGGTTGATACCTTTTCAGGTTGGATCAAGGCCTTTCCTACCACTAAGGAAACTGCAGATATGGTGACAACCATCCTCCTAGAACAAGTTATTTCACGATTTGGTCTCCCTGCCTTCATTCAGTCGGACAACGGCCCGGCCTTCACTGCTCAGGTTGTACAACAGGTCTCAAAAGGCCTCCGAATCACCTGGAAACTGCACATCCCCTGACACTCCCAATCTTCCGTTAAGGTGGAGCAAGCTAAGGGGATCCTAAAAGATCATTTGACTAAGCTCACTCTAGAGCTCCAAACCTCTTGGCCCAATCTCCTACCCTTGGCCCTGACCAGGATTCGGGCGGCTCCTCGGGCCCCCACTGCCCTCAGCCCCTTATGGTCGGCCCTTCCTCATTAACCACGAACTCCCGGTTCAGTCCCTCATTTTGGCTTCCTACCTCCCTTACCTGTCTTTGCTCCGTCACCTTCTCAGGGAACACACTGACTGCCACCTGCCAGCAGTCAGTGGCCCCAACTCCTCCTCTCTTCCCCTGCAACCCGGGGACAGTGTTTTTCTTAAGGAACTCAACACTGCTCTCTGAAACCCTGATGGACAGGACCACACACTGTTGTCCTCACCACCCCCACTGCTGTCAAACTCTTGGGCCACCCTTCCTGGTATCACGTCTCTCGCCTGAAACTGGCTCCTGACCAGGGAAATTGGTCATCCCACCCCTTAAACCCAACCAGGTTGAAACTCTCCTGCCAGGGCCCAGCCGCCTCACCAGTCCCTGAACCAACAGACCTGTCCCCCCAGACGGTCTGATGCCTGCTACCACTATCTGCCCACCCTGGGTTTTGGCAGCCATTGAGATTGTCTCTCTCATCCTGTCCTTCCGCCTCGCCATTGCAGCTCCAACCCACTGGACCCCCTATGAACGCGGTTCAATCATCTGTCTGTTCCTAATCTGTGTTCTCTAATTGGGGACTATGACATGTCTCCATCCCTCAACATGATTTACTTGTTTCTCCTTCTAGCTAATCTATCCCTTGGATCTCCACAAGATCATCAATCCCTCAATCCCTTCCATTGGCACTTCTATGTTCAGCAAAACTTGGAAGGCTGGCAGAACCACTCATACCCAATTTCTGCCCAACACAGCCTACTGCCCCCTCAGGGCTGTCAATCCCTGCTTTTTATTCGCTTCTCAGGCTTTGAATCTGTATCCAGACCTGTCGGCTCACCTGCCCTCTGCTTCCCTTATGACCAATCCAAGAAATCATGCCATACCTGCCAGGCAGGCTCCATCAAAAATAAAACTCACCCTAAACCAGCAGCTCCCCTCTGAATCAGGGGATGACACAGGTAAAATGGATCCCTTTTCCTCCCTCACCCTCATCTGTAAAGGTACCCAATTTCTAAATCTGACTGGGGCAGGTAACCTTTCTGACTGCTTCTCTGCACTTCCCTTGGCCGACCCCCTCTGGCGGCCATCCCTCTCTGTCAAACCTTCAACACCTCTGGGCCCTCGTCCCCTCACCCTCATTAAGGGAATCCCCTTATTTCAGGACTGACTTGCCGAAATCTCTCTGCTATGTCAGCTTCTCTTCCCCCATGCCCTTCTGCAATCTGACCAGCACTGCGAACCAATGATCAGCACTGGGAGGAGCCTTCTTCTGATGTAATCAGACCCTCCTTAAAAGCATCAATGCCCCCTCCAACTTCCCTTGCATCCTGTAACCCTGGTTCCTCAACTTCCTCTTTACAGTCAGGGAAAAATTTTCCCACTTGCAGCTCCATCCTCAACCCAAGGGAGGAATGTCATCTTCTTCCTTATGGTTGTGGGCATTTCTCTGGCTTCCTCCCTTGTCACTACAGGCAAGGTGGAGGAGCCCTGGGACACATCCACAGGTGCATGCAGGAAGTCTGAATCGCTATCAACCAAATGCTTCTCCATCCATATGCCTGGCTTCCAACCGAACACCCGGCCGCCAACCTCCCTTTGTCGCCCCTGTTCAGCAGGAAGTAGCTTGAGACAGAACAACGCCCCTTTTATATCAAAAAGGCCGGAATGTAAGGTCGGTGGGCCTTGGGGGCCTGTGTGTAACCTGCCTGGGAACTTTCAAAGGCGGGACTTCCGTTGGCAACCTGATCCACCTCTCCCCGACCCCAGATCCCTATTTAACCCCCTCACTCCCTTCCCCGCACGCACATTCTTCGGCCCAGACCTTTTTCCTCGGCGAACAATGTAGCCCGGGAGCCTACCCCCCCAATAAAGGCTCGCATTTGATTAGCCACTCGATCTCCCGTGTCGCTTTCTTACATTGATTCCTTACACTCTTTTTTTCTTTCTTTTCTTTCTTTTTTCTTTTCCTTTCCTTTCTTCTCACCTGTCTTCCTGCTTTCCTTCCATCAGTTTTGATAATCTAAATTTATCTTAGACTGGAAATAAGGCAATTCAATGTGCATATGTTATTTTTGAGATAGTGAAGATAGAGCAGAGGAAAGGACTATTTTGTATGTATTGAGTTGTATATCTTCTAAAATCAAAGTACAATAATCATATTTTTTCAGTTTTAAAGTAGTAAATACTTTTTATATAGTAAATTATATATAGTTCAGTTATATAGTTAATTAACTTCCTTATCTGAATTCTAACCCATCAGGTTAAATGCTCTAGTTTCTAACTATTTTACTAAATGATAATTACCTACCTGCCTCAACTTTGCTACCTTTAGTATGCAGAACACATTGTTCTAAAACAACTGCAGCTTTCCTACCTTCTAAGCACCACCATTTGAGAAAAAATGTGTTATCCAAGTTGACAATACCTGTATTAATCTTGAGATTTTTCTACATTTTATTTAAAGTGCTTTTAGGTATTTTTGATATTTAATGTTTCTTGGAGTCATAGAAGTTAACAGAAAAGACAAATGTGGGTGGTGTGCAAATGCTGTGGGTGAAAGGCTATGCCTTAATTTGGCAAAGTGACTTTAAATTAGGACTCAGTCTCAGTTGGTTCCCCATTATTTTGTTCCATTAATGTGGTTTTAGAGAAAACTTTCAAACACCAACCCGTGTAAAATCTTTCATAGCTATTGGATTATCTCCTTAACAGAAAACCAGCAAAGAAAAATGTCAGGAAGAGCAAAGATTATCTTAACCTTGTACTATGCTGATCAGAACCTCACTCTAAGTCAAAGATTGTAAAACTTGTCAGAATAACCTGATGAGTCATTTTTACTAATCTTCAGAACCAGTGTTAAGAACAGCAAGAGGAAAAATACATGTCCTGATAATGAGAGTCAGTGTCTTTATAATGAGAGTCAGCACTGAGGCTGCCCACATTTCACTGACATAAGTCATAGAAAACATTAAATTACTTTTACAAGTCACTCTAATATCAGAAATTATGAAAAACTTTTTCCATTGGGATACTTTTCTTCATTATTTCCATCTGCTTTTAATTTGTTATTCCATCAACTTACAAAGAGCTTCTTCTAATAAGAATACTTTGACCATTGTGTTTTTCTGTGTGCAGAGTAAGTCTGTTAATTGTGTAAGCAATCAGTGTGCATAGATTTAGATTATTCAGTAGATGTTTTTTTCTTTTTGCCATTTAATCAAACAGAAATTATGTTGAAGAGGAAGGTCATTCTAGAAAAACTTCAACTGTCAATAAACACTCATTTACCTAAAATAGAAATAGAGTCAAACCAAAGTTTTTATTATCGATACCATTTTAAAATTAGCACTTTTGTCATCAGTTAACAGAATAATTTATTTGTTGGGGCCAGTAGCACACACCATGATTAATTGCCTTAATGTATGTATGCTAAATGCTAATACAGAGACAGCAGTGCCAAATTATGCATGCTTCCTGTTCACTGGATTGAGCAAGAAAATACAGTCTGGAAGCACACAGATTTCTACTGAGTCCTTTTATTCTCTAGGGGCTAATTCTCATATCAACCACACAGCATTTTATTTTTATCATTGAAGCTGGAAAACAAGCTGCCAAAATTTTCTGCATTTTAATTAAGCTGTTTAAAAACATTTTCTCACAGCCCATTTAAAATGTATTAATATTAGAGCAATATTTACCTAAAATGTAGAGTATATTTAAACAACATTAGTTTTGTGGCACTGTTCTAACCATTCTTCCATTTATTATAAAAGAAAAAGAAAAGGCAAAAACAATACTATATGTATATAGGAGAAAATGCATTTTCTGTTATTGAGGTGAGTGCAAAGGAAAATAATGGGAATATTTAAGAAAGTAGGGTTTTTATATAGTCTACATTTTTAATAACATGATTAAATTAATTGGAATGAAGTGACCAAGTTAAGAGCATAGCAGAAACACAACAAAGTGTTTTTCTAGGAACTAAGGTACATTTTGAGTTGGGGCTTGATAAACTAACAAAAATATAGCCCATTAATTCTAATTCTAATGTGTTCTAAGGCCTGACTCTCCTCTGGTGTGTTACACTGCAATTCTGGATTTATTACTACTGCATAATTGTAATTATAGTCATTTTGTACTATTACCTTTGCTTTCAGTCTCCCTTTTTCTCTTTTCTTCTCTCCTAAAACCTCTCTTGAGGCATTAAAACCTGGGAGCTAATAAAAAAATTACTGGATTCTGTAATACAGATGCCACCTGACAGGTCTGAAAGCTTTGGTCACACACAGATCACTGGACAGTGAGGCTTTTCTGAGATGCAATGGCTATTACTATTTGTCCTGAATTACCTTGAACTAGAACATTTTAAATATACATTAATTTCCTGATGGAGTGAAGGAATGGAAACAAACAGTTCATTGTTTTGTAAACATTTATTGTGGTACCTCATTTAAAAGGAAGGAAATTCTTCCATGATACTAAAATGATTTATTCAAAAACAATTTATAAATATATATTAGTTGGGAGGTGTAAAATCAAATGAAAAAGCTTACAATGGCCTCTGCCAAAAATTCTTAATTCAAAGCATAGAAGTCTTCCTGTAATGTCATAATTATCAGTTGGAAGCCCTCCATAGAAAAAGTAAAAATAACCATGTGCCATCTGGTAATTTGTTTTCCCGACAAATACATATGCAAAAAGGAATCAAGAGCGACAACAGAATTGAAAATCCAGTGCATGAGAGTGCTGTGTGACGGACAGAGTTTTAATAAGTCACTTGCTGTGAAATCAGTTTTATAATCCTATAACATGCGAATATAAAGCATTATAAGGTATATATATGTAAGCATGATCATGCCATTATATTTATGGATATGGGTAAAGCTATTGCACTTAACATTTGGGCTTCCAAGATTAAGAGATATCGTTCTTAGGAGATTGTACATGTAGTTAAATAATAGCTAATTAAAGTGAATTAAAATCACCATGGCATTTAGCCACAACTGAAGTATATTTCCCCAGGTTTATTTCTCATGAGTGAGTTTATGGCTACACTGTTTTTTCTCATGAAGAAGTGGAAGTCACTTTACAGTATATAGCACATAGATTTTCATAATGGTTTTAATGTTAAAAAAAAAGTCTCTCAGTGTAAAACTGTTCAATTTTACATTGAAATCATTGGGTCAAAAGAGAAACATGTTGTGTAATTACTTTGACATAAATGGTTGGCTCAGTCTTTTTGTAACCTTGTATTGGGCAGCTCTTGGCCTTCAAATCATTCTCTATAAAACATTTTGCTTCCTGCCATGGCAAGCAAGAGGAAACTCTAGCAAAGGAAAACATGGGCAGCGCCAAATTCATTACTGGCATCATTCAACAAAAATTTTCATAATTTACAACATTTAGAGCAATGACAGTACTGGACTGTGGTATTAGGTTGGTGAAAACATAATTGTGGGTTGTTTTTTGCTTCTTGCATTGTTGAAATTTGTGGTTTGATATTGGAATACATTCTTAAATAAATGTGGCTACGTTATACATCATTTTAATGTGCGTTTCTCACTTTATGACATTTTGCTAATGACATTACTTACTGCTTATTTTATATTTATTTCAGACTATGCAAATGATGTCAGACAAAAAGCAAATTTGAATAATACTCTTACTCAAGTTCAAAATGGGTCATAAAGCAGTGGAGGCAACTCACAACATCAATAATGCCTTTGGCTCAGGAACTGCTAACAAACATACAGTACAGTGGTGGTTCAAGAAGTTTTGCAACAGAGACGGAGCCTTGAAGACTCGGTGTATATTGGCCGGCCATCAGAAGTTGGCAACAACCAATTGAAAATAATTGTTGAAGATGATCTTCTTACAATACATGAGAAGTTGCCTAAGACCTCAGAGTCAACCATTCTATAGTCATTTGGCATCTGAAGCAAAATGAAAAAGTGAAAAAGCTTGATAAGTGGGTGCCTCATGAGATGACAAAAAATCAAAATAATCATTTTGAAGTGTCATCTTCTCTTATTCTATGCAACAACAAACCATTTCATGATCAGATTATGATGTGCTACAAAAAGTAGATTTTATATGACAATCATCAATGACCAGCTCAGTGGTTCAACTAAGAGGCTCCAAAGCACCTCCCAAATCCAAACTTGCACCAAAAAACAGTCATGGACACTGTTTGGTGATCTACTGTCGGTCTTATCCACTACAGCTTTCTGAATCCCAGCAAAACAGTTCCATCTGAGAAACATGCTCAGCAAATCGATGAGATGCACTGAAAACTACAATGCCTTCATCCAGCATTGGTCAACAGAAAGGGCCCAATTCGTCTCCATAACAATGCCTGACCCCACATTGCACAACCAGCCCTTTAAAAGTTGAATGAACTGGGCTATAAAACTTTGCCTCATCTGCAATATTCACCTGACCTCTCACCAACCGACCACCACTTCTTCAAGCATCTTGACAACCTTTTGGAGGGAAAACGCTTCCACAACCAGCAGGATGCAGAAAATGCTTTCCAAGAGTTTGACGAGTTCTGAATTACGGATTTTTATGCTACAGGAATACACAAAATTATTCCTCATTGCCAAAAATGTGTTGATTGTAATGGTTCCTACTTTGATTAATAAATATGTTTGAGCCTAGTTATAATGATTTAAAACTCTTGGTCCAAAACAGCAATTACTTTTGCACCAACCTAAGGCAAGATTGTCCAGCCTGTGGTCCCCAGGCCGCATGTGAACCAGGATGGCTTTGAATATGGCCCAACACAAATTTGTACACTTTCTTAAAACACTAAGAGATTTTTTTTGAGACTGTATTTTTATTGTTTTTAGCCTATCAGCTGTTGTTAGTGTTTTTATGTGTGGTCCAAAACACTTCTTCTGATGCAGTTCAGGGAAGCCAAAAGGTTGGACACCCTGGAAAATGATATCTTTCTTTACATATCTCAAAGCACTTTTTAGTTGCTATTAATTAAATTTCATTCAAATGCTTTTGGGAAGCAAGGGTTGATGCCTTATAAAATGCAAAGTTTGTCCTACATTTCCCCACTCCATCATTATCAGAGAGTACATCATTGGTGTTTGTCCTCTCAGTAGGACCTGAGGTCTTTCATCACAACTATCAAGTCTAGAGTTTTATACTAGATTTAAAAGGACTTGGGCTGTTAGGGCACAGAGATAACTGCAAAAGATCCTGGAGGTGCTAAATGAGCTCTAGTCATGCTCTCAGATTTGAACTCTGTGTAAAAATAGTGTAAGTGGAAAGTAGGCATTACTAAAACCAATTCTTGAGTCCAGTTGGATTTTTAGTTATTTGGTATGTTCTAAAAATCAATTGTTTTAAGCTCATGTGAACAGGACCTTGGCAGAAATGAACATATTCTCTGTGTGGTCTGTGTGAGACCAGACTTATATTTGTGATGACTACACAACACTTTAAGTTAGTATTAGTCTTATTGCTAAGAAGGAAGACAGAACTTTGATTTTACTTACTGAGATAGTGAGGAAATGAGGCAAAATAAGTGTCCATTACCACAAAAGTATTACATTATATGATATAGTAATTATGAATTAATGAAATTTTAGCCTTATGGTGAGAAATAAGGGTCATGTGACTATTTTTATTACAGTGTAGTATTTGAGAGTGTGTCCTTTGCATTCAATCTCAGCTCTACCACTATTAACTCTATGAACATTAGCAGCTCCCTTAACTTCTTTAAGTCTAGTTGTCTTCATCTGTAAATGGTTGGTAATTATTGTACAATAGCATTGGAAAGGAGGCAATGTAAGAAAATGGTCAAGAGAGTCATGTTAGAAGTAATAATTCCTTGGTTTGCATTCAGTTATATATATATAACTTCCTAAGTGCTTTATTTATTATATATTTTTTTCTTCAAATTAAACACATAGTGTATCAAATTTAATTTTTCTTTTTTTGAGAAGAGCACAGTGTGGTGATATATAGAAACTGATTATCTCCTGGTCAGTTCTATCAATGCGTTGCTCCCAACTCTCCTCAGAGGCAAGCACATTCCTTAGGAGTATCACAGCAGAATTGTAAGAACATGGTCACTAAAGCTGATTTGTTGAGAAAATGAAGGGCACTTTTTCCTTTAAAGACTTGTATCTACTGTTCAATTTTTGTTTTAAGATTTATTTTATTGTTTTTGACAGAGACAAATAGAGACAGAGAGAGACAGATAGAAGGGGAGGGCCCAGAGCAGTCTCTATAGCTGTACATCATTAGTTTTCGACATAATTTCACTCCACAGGTTGGCAGGGGGCTGAGCAGGGTGGAAAATGAGCTGGTGGCCTCCTGCATGGTAGGTGCGCCCCAGCAAGAACCAACTGGGGGCTACACCCCAGTTCAGCATATGGGTCTGCATGGGCTGGGGCCAGGATTCCATCCTGGGACCCTGGGGCTGCAAGGCAAGCACTTAACCTGCTGAGCCATCCTGGCATCCCTGCTGTTCAATTTTTTAACACACCTCACACTGTTACCCTGTTTGGTAGGCCAGTCCACTTGCTTAGCAAAAGCAAAATGCTCCAGTCACTGGAAGAAAAAAGATATAATATTCAGATTTTTCAACATTACAAATTCATACGAAGCTCTGCCAGTACAGGTTTTAACTTTATGGTTCTATTGTCAGATATGATCATTTAATTAGAATCTGTAAATGAAATGAATGCACACAAATTATAATTTTATTTTAAACATTGTAAATTTTGTTTTAGAAGAGGAAATGAACATTTTTAGAGTTTCAAAATTTATAGATTATTATATTTTAAGAAAAAAACACTGAACCATTTTGTATTATAATAAAACAGTGATTCCAATTTTGTGTATCAAATTTCATTTATTCTATCAAATGAATGGACCAAGTTAGGTGGTCACCAAGAATTGTGACAGTTACATTAAAAAAATCAGTTCATATGAAAAAATATCTTAGGACCATGAAAGGACTGTTAGTCAAGAAAGAGTTACTTTTCTGAAGAAGAACATCATACGAGGCCTTTCAAGTCTACTCATTTGAACAGAAAGAACAGTACAAATTGAGACAGTAAAGTCGTCGAATTTATTTTCCCAAAAGAAGTGGCCTTTTGTGGCAGAATATAGAAATGTGTCCTTCTAATATTAATGACATTTTGTTTATAGAATATATCTAAACTCTAACCTTCCATTTTCACTAAAAGGACAACATGCAAGTGTCATAATTATTTTCAGAAGGAAAGTTGTAATTCTGATTATTGATTCTTTTCTACTTAAAGTATGCTTTAAATTGCAAATTTCATTTTTTAATCAATTACTTTTGAAATACAATATTATATTAGTTTCAGCTGTGTAACATGGGGATTAGACATTTATGTAACTTACAAAGTCAACTTTCTGAAACATCTCATTCCCATCTGACACCATATATAGTTATTACAGTATTATTGACTGTATGCCCTATGCTGTGCTTTACATCCCCATGACTATTTTATAACTATGAATATGTACTTTTTAGTTTCTTTCTCCTTTTTACTCACCTCTTCAGCCTTCTTCCATAACTGTACAAATCAAGTATTCATCTGACACCACACATAGTTATTACATTATTGACTATATTTCCCATGCTGTACCCTCATAACTACTAACTTTGTAGCAACCAATTTGAACTTCCCAATCCCTTCCCCTTATTTACCCCCTCCCTCAACTCTCCTATCTGGCACCAAACCAATTTTTTTTTTTAATTTCTGAAAATATTCCTGTTCCATGTGTTTATTTTCTTCTTTGGAGTTCACCTATAAGTGAAGTCAACTTGCAGTGTCTTTTCTGTCTGACCTCCACATAGTGCAATACCCTCCATGACTTTTGATTGGAGCTTTTAATCCACTTAAATTGAAAGTAACTCTTGATAGATGTGTAGCTATTGCCATTTTATTACTCACTATTTTTGCTTTCTCCACCCCCACCCATCCCCTCTATTTTAAATACGTTTCTAACATTCCCTGCAATACTGGTTTGGTAGTGATGAACTCCCTTATCTTTTCCTTGTCTGGGAAGGTCTTTACCTGTCCTTCAATTTTGAATGATAGCCTTGCTGCATACATTAATCTTGGTTATAGAATCTTGGTTTTCATAATGTTGAATATTTTCTGCCATTCCCTTCTGGTCTGCAAAGTTCCTGTTTAGAAATCTGCTAACAATCAAGTGGGTGCTCCCTTATAAGTTGCTACTTGTGTTACTCTTGCTTCTTTAGGATTCTTTCTTTGTCTTTAACTTTTGCAGTTTTAATTATAATGTGTCTCAATGTGGACTGTTTGGGTTCATCTCATTTGGGACTCTTCACACTTTGTGGGCCTGCATGTGTATTTCCTTTGCCAGGTTATGGAAATTTTCAGTCATTATTTCTTCAAAAAGTTCTCCATCCCTTGCTGTTTCTCTGCTTCTTCTGATACCCCCATGATGCAAATGTTGTTATGCATGATGTTGTTCCAGAAGAATCTTAAATTATCCTTATTTATTTATTTAATTAATTATTTTTGATTCGTTTTTCGTTTTGTTGTTCTAATTGGGCGTTTTTTGCTACCACTTTCTCCAAATCACTGATTTGTGCCTCTGCTTCATTCAATTTGGTGATTTCTTCTATTCCCTTCTTCATTTGTTACAGGTATTTCTTTATTTCTGCCTGATTAGTTTTTATGGTTTCTATGTCTTTCTTTATGATTTCTAATTTCTTAAGATCTGTTTTTTTGTTATGAGAGAAGATAAAAGAGAGAGAAAGAGAAGGGGGAGGGCCCACCGCAGTCTCCATAGTTGTGATAGTCTCATTCCACACAGGTGGATGTGAGGCTAAGCAGAGCAGGAATCAAACTGGGGGCCTCCCACATGGGAGGCAAGAACTTTTACAACTGTGCTATCCTAGCAGTTACCGGTTGCATTGCAGTTGTGCACATGGATTTGCACTGGCCAAGGCCAGGATTTAATTGCTGAATCTCACAGTTGCAAGGTAAGAACTCGATCTGTTTAGTTATTGTGTCATCTCCTGCTTGCTATTTATTTGTTGAAATTTTTACCAAGTTCTTGAGCATTGTCATAACCATTGTTTTGAGCTCTATCTCTGACTGGTTGTTCGTCTCCATCTCATGTAATTCCTTTTCTAGGTTTTTCTGCTGTTCTTTGATTTGGGACATTTTTTGGTACCTCTCCATGTTTGCAGCTATTCTGCTCCTTAACCCAACCCTCACTGCTACATTTTATTCTGGGGCTCACTACTAATACTGGGAGGTGGATGGAGGTCTGAAAGGGCATCTGAGAGAAGGCAACTAGGCTCTGTGCCTTTGTTTTCTATCTGGCTCCCAGTGCAGTGAGGGCAGTGCAGGCTTATGCCTTTCTGTGTTTGGTTTACCCCAAGGTTTCTGCCCTGCATTTTGGGATCATCTGTTTTATATGCTGATCCCTCAGGCAGGACTGCTTGTGGACAGAGAGGCTCACTTGTAGCCTTTTCTCTCCTTCTCTTAACCAAATCAGAGTGAGATTGGGCTGTGGCTTCTCAGTGCTCCAGTTGTTTCTCCTCCTTCTTTCACAAACTGGAGTGAATTCAATCTGTGGTATCTGGTGGCACCTACCTACTCCTGGGCCAAAGTGAGGTCTGGTTGCAGTATCTCTTGTCACCGGCCTCTAAGCCTCCTTTTCTCTGTCCCTTGAAAGGACGGAGGTCCAAATTCTCTATTGATATACTTTTGGTATTTTAACTTTTGGCACAGGGATGATTATACTAACCATAAAAATTAAAAAAAATAGCTTATATTTATTAAATGATTTTAATATTTTTAGCACTATGACAAATTTATTAGAATTCTTGTTCTTATTGCTCAAAAATTTTCTCTATGTAAATATTTGCTCTGTTAAAGTATTATCTGCACTTGTCTTGTTCAATATTAATTTTTGGAAATAATTCAATAATTCAATTAGAATGTTCAATTCTAAAATATAATAAACACTAAAAAAAACCATGATCCTTCTCTGTTTGCCATTTGTTTTTGTATTGGTAAATAAGTCAAAATATTAAACTGGGAAAATTAAGTACAATGGCAAAATTGAAAGTTCAAGAAAATGAACAATATTTTTTTCATTAATTAATTGAAACCAAAATAAAGGAGAAAGGTGGTCTAATGATTTGATTAAAGACTGGTATTTCCATTTTACCCAACCCAAATGAAGATGTAGGTTATTTGTACAGAGAAAAACTATGTAGAATGGTGAGTACTGGGGTTGATGCTTTGAATTTCTTAAGGCATAAAAAATATATAAATAAACAGGAGGTATTGTTACATGAAACAAAAAAGTCTGATTAAACGTTTTTTTAAAAAGGGAATTTTGGGATTTTGGTAAATGTGAGCAAACGCATTATGGTATTCGTGGGGATATAATTGAATATTTTTCTTTATTTCTAATTCAATTTATCATAGCAAGGTGTTACCTTTACATTTACTGAAATATGCCACAGGATGGTATATCAATGACCATTTCTCACTATTTAAACAACAGAAAGAATGTTGGAATTAAATCCACACTTTGGCATTCTGTATTCTTATTATAGTGCCTAGTATTTATTTTTAAAATATGAAATTGAATTATTCTCATAAGCTATTTGCAGGGCATTGTCAATATTCAATTAAATCACCATGAGAAAAAGATGTATGGTATAATATTTAAGCAATCAAAAGCAAGAAGAAATATGGTGTTGTTCAATGTACTACTCTCGTCAAATAAATGTGTCTATATTTAATTTTATACTGTTTTCCTGGTTGTATTATCACATAACTAGAAAATTATCTCTTTAAAAAGTAGCAAAAAAAAAAAAAAGTTATTCCTGTTGAGATCTAACACATAATTTCAACTTGACTTGGTTTTTTATTGATGTAAAAAGTAATCATTATGTCTATGTTATAACATTTTTTAATAATATTCTTTGATGTATCTTTGAAGCGGTAGTGATAGAAATTTACAGTTAATCATTAACCAGATTTAATAATTTAGAAGTGTTCCAAGTATAACCTGGACTTCCCATTTCATTACAAGGTTCCTAATATTCCCACTAAAATGTTAATATCTTTTAATCAATATATACTTAGGTAGTTGATTTAAAACAGAGTTAGGAAATGAGAGAGAGCACAAGTGCAATGTTCTTCTTCAATCTCTCAGAAGATATGAGAAAAAAAAGAGTAAGAGTAAAGCAAGTTGTATTTTCAATATATTAGGGATCCTCTGCATTTTGTTAACTTATTTCAGGTAAACTTAAAAGACATAAGTCCATTTTTAGACATTTTCAACCTTCTCTGTTGATTTGTTTCTCAGTTTATCTGCATATGAAACAAGTAGTATATGTATTTTCTTTCTTTTTTTTTTTTTAATTTATTGTTAAATTTGATGAGGTTACATTGGTTGGTAACAATTAGACAGTTTACA
>PVKE010013130.1:0-37083 GCA_004027555.1 Craseonycteris thonglongyai | reverse complement strand
TATGTGGAAAAACCAATGATGTGCAACTATGGAGACTGTTCTGGGCCCTCCCCCTTCTCTCTGTCTCTACCTCTGTCAAAAACAATAAAAAAAATCCTTAAAAAAAAAAGAAGACATCCAAACACTCATGTCCTGTATGCGTCAAATACTAAACACTACTTTAAGGTAACACCAGAGATATGTAGGTTACTTCCAATCTATGTTAGTTCCTCCTGATACATGTTTGTACTACTGGGGAATGAATTGCAGCAGCACAGTTCCAGCTTCATCCAGACTTGAATTTCAGCTTCCTGCTTTTTTTTTTTTTTTTTTGGTCAACTTCTTAAATTCATCTTAGACATCTACTGACAACTTTTGATACATGAGAGAAATGCTTTGTTACTAAGGTTCTTTCCAAATGTTCACATAGCTGCTATTCAAATTATGGAAAGATAGAAAATAAGCCTTGAGTGTTTCCATTGTTTTGATATTTCATGGAAGTGACAAGTTTGAAGTTAATGAATAAATAAATTCCAATGTAATTATGTGCCAAGGCAAATATTGTTCATGAAAAGCCAATAATTACAATCCACATGTATTTTTTAATTTTATTTTGAAACCATACATGGGAAACAGGCAAAAACAATTCAAGTAATACACAATTATAGATTTCAGTCTGCCCACCTATTTTTCTGACCTATCCTCAGAGGCAGTCAACTATCACGTTTCTTATGTATCTTTACAGTGATAATTCTATTTTTGTACAACTATGTTTACTTATATCTTTGTTTTATACAAACAGTATGCTATACCCATAGTTTCAAACTGTCTTCTCATTTAATTACCTTGGAAAAATTCCTTGTCAGTATATACATATATATATCTGTCTCATTCTATGACTGCATAGTATTCCATTTT
Source organism: Craseonycteris thonglongyai (assembly GCA_004027555.1). Classification (NCBI taxonomy): domain Eukaryota; kingdom Metazoa; phylum Chordata; class Mammalia; order Chiroptera; family Craseonycteridae; genus Craseonycteris; species Craseonycteris thonglongyai. Next base: position 36,186 of record PVKE010013130.1, on the reverse strand, counting down.
TATATTCCACTCTTTTGTCTACCTGTTCATTAGTTAGTCACACTTTGTATCCCTTGTCTATGTAGCAAGCAGTACAATGAGATTTGTGGGTCAGGTCAAGCCCTCAAAGAATAACTATAGCCAAAGAATAACTATATAATATATTCAGAATTATTTAAAATCAGCTATACGTAAAGGAGAAAGAATTAAGAATTACTAATCTGATCACAACTATAATTTCAGTTTCTATCCCCCAGCTGCGTGAGCCTGGACAATCATTTAAGCAATCTGGATTGATTAGTGATTTCTAAAATCCCTTTCAGCAATAAAATTCTAAGACTTAAAATTCCTGAGAAGTTACAGCTAACAAATACTATTTAATATACATTTTAAAACATATAACACGTTTCATTTGGTCTCAACCAGGTAAGCAAAAAAGATTAAATACCAACATTAAAATTATGACCAGGGAAATCATTTTAAAACTTCCCAAGGTGTTCATCTCAAGCTTTATGATGTCATAATTTACCTCCAATCTCTCAGCAAGAAATGAATATAATTAAATGGAAGCTAGCACCAGCCTTCAATTATGTGCCTGCCCTTGAAATATCTCCTTGTATTTTTGTAACTTCCTAAAAAGTAATTTGCCTAAGGCCATTCAGTTTGCTTCCAATAAACTGAATTAAAATTAATATTCATTGAACAAACTGAAATCTGTTACGCTTACAAGTTTTCTACTTAACTCTGGATATATGCTTTGCACAGACTTACTGGTTAAAAAAAAAAAAGGCAAAACCAAGGAGTGTTTATTAAAAAGCTGACTATAAATACTGTTCAAACTAACAGGGATTTTGTCTTTTTTTTTCCTCCCCAAAGGAAAACGAATCATTTAAAAAGTTATTTGCTTAACCTAAGAAGTAGCCAAATATCAAAATGTAATATTGTAATTTGCTTTTTATACCTGAAATTAACCCAACTGTAAACACAGGATATGAGTGGATGAATTATTTCAATAGAAAAAAATATTTTCTCTTAAAAATGCACCAAACTGATACCCTCAGATCCCTTTAGATGGGCACATTTATGTTCAGTAGATATATTTCATCTTCAATGACAATGCAAATAATTACCAGATCCAAAACAAAGAATGGCACAGATCCACACACAATGGCTCACTGTCCTCAATGACAACATTATTGGGATTGCTCTCATATTTGTTCTTTAATTTTTTTTTTTTTCTCTATAGTAAGAGGTAGGTGAGAAAGCATCTAGTGGAGAAAACTTTAAATACCAGTAGATTAAAGTTTAGCAATAGGTATAAATTAAAATAATATTCTCTGACATTCAAAAGCTGAAAAAAAGGGGGCAGGGCTGATTTATACTGGTGCCAAGAAAAACCAGATCAGATTAAACATTGTCTTGGATGAATCACAAAACCAGTAATCCCAAGCACTACCATCCAACCAATTGTTCTCAATCCTATTATGCATCAAAACAACCTATGAGGTCTTATTACATAGATACCTGTACCAAACCCCAAGCATACTGAAAAACTATAAAAGTTGGGACGTAGGCATCTGTTTTAAAAGCTCAAAAGATTAATGTAGTAGACACTGTTGGTTGCCCACTATTTCTCCTGTCTTATTAGAGTCCTGATTTTAAAATTTATCCATTCTGCCCCCATATATACCTCGTATGTCTCAGGAAAAGGATTCTACTTCCAGCTCCAGTGGACCCAACTGGCCTAAGCATTAATTCCATTTTGCCAGTGACTGGTTCAGGGATACACAGGTCTAAGCCGCTTTAGATGAACAAGACCCAAGGATTTGGTGACAAATTCTGGGAAAGTTTTCTTGTATCAAGAGAGGGCCCCTGGAATCCAGCCTGACTCCTCCACTGCATGTAAATGAAAGTGCACATAACCCCAACTGCTAACTGGCAATCATTCCATGACCACGAGAGTAGCCAACCTTAGGATGAAGCCAGTGCTGCAGTAGGAAACGACAGAAAAAAAACCCCAGAGGTTCTTAATGACACTAATAAATCATTGGATTAGAAATACTAAAGCCCAGTATAAACTTCATATATAATGATTCAATACATTTTCTTAAGGATAAGTTGAATTTTTAGTTATTTGCATTTGAAAGCTAAAAACTGGTTCCAGTGCAGCATTCTTTGAACCAGAATAATCAGTATTAAGTAAAACTACACAAACACTCCTTTGTACTTACTTAATCTATAAATCTGAGATTATCTTTCCTCTTAACAAAGAATCTATTTAAAAAATCATTTGTCTTGCTTTATTTTTCTAATATTTGAGCTGAACTATATTTAAAAGTTTATATTCATTGCATTCACTTCACTATTTACTCAAAGTTTTTGCTAAAGGCTTTGGCTTGAATGTGTAAGACCATTCGCCGTGCATAGAAATCCCTGTATTCCTCTGGTAATTCAGCCAGTGTTTTTAAGGCTCTGTCCAAAATCTGTGCAGCTCTTGATGCTGCTAGGGGATCTTTATTTGCATAGGTGTCTGTGTTATCATAGCATTCAGACGGAAGGTGCTTCCAAAAGACATTCACTCCTACTCCAAACTCTTCAGCAACTACATTATGGAACCATAAAGCTGGAGAAAAAAAGTTTAAAGTTAAAACCTAGTTTAAAAAAAAAATTCCAAAATGTCAATGAAATATCACAAGTAGCCAATGTAAGAAATAATTTTAAACTAGATCCCTTTGTTAGCACACGCCCAGCTTTTAACAATCATTTTAACTTATGAATTGTCAACCAATTTAAAGTGTCAATTAGCACAACCCTACATTTAAAGCTTTTTGAAATAGCAAGTTTTCCTTTTTAGCTTGGAAGACAATAAAGTTATATCTATTTTATAGTTCTGTAATTTGGTGCTGTGTTTTGTGTTACTTGTTTACACTTCCTGAGCCACAACCACATCAGAAGTATTTTTTGTATACAGAACATTTCAATTATTTGAGGAATATATTTGACCTTTTCTGACGCAGTACAGTACTTTTGTTCTCAAAGACTTCCTGTTCAAGTGGCATTTGTTTTTCTAACTTGCTGAAATTTGCATTCATTGTAGCCTCAGTTTTATATTTCTAATGCAATTATAATTGTCTGGTATTTCTTTCAGCTCCTTTATAATAACATATAAAAAATTAAAGCAAATATCTTGATGGAGAAGAAGGTGAGCAAACTTTACCATATTTCTTACTTCCACTAAAGTTTACCTATTTGTTTTCAATTGAGTCTAAATATTTTCAAAATATAGGTGCTCCAAAAATACTAAAGCAAATCCACAATTTAACAAAGATGAAATACTAATCAAACCCCCTGCCCCCAAAAAAGTTTAAGCTAGTGAAAGGGTGAAAGGAAGGTTTATAAAATGCTAAATTTTAGAAACAAACACAGAATGCTCTAGGAAAAATAAAAGCTTAAAAATATTTTGATTTGTAAAACTAGTTTTCAAATGTGGTTTTAATCTTAACCACTCTTTCAGAATCATTTTTCTTATTCAATATAACAGGAAAGAAAGCTAAACATTTTGTTAAGTTTAAATCCAAAAATGGGCTTTTGCTTTTATTTCAAAATACATGCAAATGTTCATTTAGAATTTCTGGCTTGCTTTTTCCCCTTCTCTTTTTTTAAAGTTGTTCACAGAATAAGAGAAAAACTTCATAACCCTTAACCATACTCTAATGATAAAAAAAACCACCAAAATTTAAATAATGGCAGTAGTTATAAAGACTAGTGTACTGGTTGTTTTCCATGAATATAAGAATAAAAGGTTAATGTATTAAATTCTATAGACAGTTCAGTTATGTGAAAGACACTGTGTCATACTTCTTGGGGAATACAAAGATTAACAAAACATGGTTCCTTGTCTTCAAGGAATTTATAATCTAGCCCCAAGTGAGATCATCATATTTTTACTAACACTTTTTTACTTAATTTTATTAATACTTTTAAACTTTATCACTGAAAAGAGATTATTATAAATATATTAACTTAGATACAGTAAAATAACTATATAGAATTTGTTCATGTATCCTTAATTATGATTTTCATAGTTTTCAGGTATTCACTTCAAAATAATTATAGACATTACATCACAGGTTAGTAACAACTAATGCCTTTTGTACAAGAAATTAAGTATTTCAGACTAGAAAAATAATACACACAAAAAATATGAGGTATTGGAGATAATAACAGTTTGATATTTAATATAATAAAATCTCTAATCTGTTTTGGCTTTCAAATATGTTTACCATTTCTTGGTAAATACTTAAATGACATAGTTCTGAAATATGTAAATATTTTAGAAAACGATTAAAAAGAAAAACCAGGTGTAATCATTTACCAGATAGGCAGTATCTTGATTGATGTCACTTAATAAGAGTATAATAACAAATTTATAGGTTGCCTTTGAAAAATATTATTAATTTTATAATAATTTGCCTAGGCATTACTTTAAACACACACACAGTTTTGTATAAAATTTATCTTGTACATGACAAGATACATGTAACAAATATACTTTAGTACTAGAAAATCATATCGTGGATGAGTGACAGGGTACAGATTTTATAAATAGCAAATTATTGAGTTCTAGAAATCTTACCAGGAATGAATATTACATCTCCAGCTTTAAGGGAACATTCATACCTTCTAGCCTTGGAAAACAGTGGATATTTAGCTAAGTCTGGGTTATCTATATCCAGTATTTCTGATTTAGTACCTGAAAAGTTCAAAAAAAGGACAATATAGATTAAGCAAAGTTAGCATGTTTAAAAAATTATATAAATTTGAAAACTTATTCTTGTCCCTACTTATTGTACCCACAATTACTAATCTCATGAAACCTAAGACAAATTTTCAATGACCCATCCCTTATTTATGACCAGTGACATCCATGTAATATAATTAAGAAAATCTGAAAATCTCATTCTTCATATATCATCACATATGACATACACAATGTAGAATACAACACATTATAATTAGAAAGAAGCCCTAAAATGTTCATCTCTGAGAATAAAAAGATTTCTCATAGAGTAACTGAATAAACTAGACTTTATAAACTTTAAAATACAGTACCTGATAAATATAAATACTGAGCATCTCGAGGACTGAACAGTACAATACGCTTTGTTCCTGTCACTTGTATTAAGACGTTATCCATTACCTGAAGAATAAGAATTTATTAATAAGTATCTAAAACTCACATAAATAGAACCAATGGTATTCCAAACAGTTAACTGTAAATCTTATCCTTTAGTAAGACTTGACTCACATTATCTAAAACTTATAGTAGTTTTCTGATATAACAATGAAAATACTTGTATTCCAAACACAATTGTACCTTTATTATAGATATTTCTGCAACACTGCCTTAACATGGAAAAGGTTGGCAATCCATTAGGAAATCTGAAGTCAAAACTATTTGCCTTTGCCCTGCCATTGTGATAGTGAGGGTAGTTTGAGGCTCCTGTTGGTTAGTATACAAGTATACTACCTGTCAAGGAATGCTATAAGGCCAACGTTGGACAACAGATTGAAAGCACTTAGAAAATTTAGGTATTGGGAAAATAGAAGGTACTGCAGTAACCATTGCTCTTTTAATAATTTTTAATATATGGCCAGCCACAATTTGGTGATAGGTATCTTGATTTCTAAATTATTTCTATAGGAATATAATCTGGCAAATGTTTTTGATATACTTATTCACGGAGCAATCTTGACTATTATTCCTGTGTGTGCAACAGTGTATACTTTTTTGGTACAGATTGTGAAAAATGTTAAAAGGCAGAGAGCTACATAATTTTCAACTAAGGAATTAAAATATACACTAAGCAATATATATTCATTATTTACATATCACTTCTACCTAAGTATTTTTCCTTTAACCACCAACCGTGTACTTATATAAACCTTAACTATATAACTAGCACAGCATTCCTTTGAGTTAATTTAAGAAAAGATTTACAATATTATATTATAATTCAATATAAAAGGGATACTAAAAACTTTAAATATAGTCATAGATTACAGAAAAATGTATTTAGTTATCACATCATTTTCTCACCCTATATCAATTATGTAAAACCTTTAAAAAATGATATGCTATCTCAGTTATAGGGTTGCTATGTTAAAATCCTCCCAAAAGGTCCTCAGCTGAATTATAAAATACACTTATGAAACTCAATATAGCTTTAAACTTTTTCAAAAAATTTCTTTATCTTTAGCAACTTATTGGGTATTGTTTTAGCTTCCTAAATTTCTCCACCCAATACTAAAACCATATACAATGGTAGAGTTTTAACATTTTAAAAATATTTATAGTGTGTGTATATTTTAATAAGCAAATAACAATAAATGATCAAAATCAATAATTACACATCTTGTTACTCAACAAATACAGCAGACAGTGACATTCTTAGAGGGTCATGTATCCTAAGACCTTCAGATATACTCAAATTCATATCATTGGAAATGGCTTTCTACAAGCTTCTGCCTTTTGCCTGAATAACAGTTCCATCTAGTCATGTATCATTTCAATATCCTCATTATCACAACCTTATCATTTTTTCTACTTTCACAATTTTCACCCTTATCTGGTGGCCATTTTCACATGTAAAAAAAAGAAACCACTTCATAGAACTTAGTATACATATATATAATGATAAATCAATAAGACTACAGAGAAATGCAAATGTGAGAAACTAAGCTTCATAATTAGCTAATAATCCACTCCCATGTCACTCACTGCCTTACAGGGCACCTGTTTTCAAACTTCACAATTTAGCAAATTACATATCAAAGATCTTTAGGGTAGCCTATACATGTCATAATTGAACTATGACTGTTAAATCTATAAATGCTAAAGTTCTACATTAGCTTTAGAGTTCTCTTTTATGTAGCATACATCATAATGGGTCCAAAGTTGTAATCCTGGTGAGCTAATTCGCAAAACACTGGAAAAGAACTGCTCCTCTTTGAAGAATTCTGGTAATTTAATATCTCCTTCCAATAAAGGAAACTGCTTCCTGAAATCTGCAACATCCTGCATTGAGAGAAACAATAAGAATATTAATAAATACAATATTGGCATAATGCTTACTTTATCTAAGGCTGCCATCAGAGCCCATGATGTTAAGAAGGAACAGGACAAAACTAACTGTTCACTGCTTTAAAATACTAGGGTGTGACCATAGCCAACAAATGAATACACAACAGACTATGTATGTATCAAGACTACAGATTTAATACTATAATTAAACTTATTATACTTCATTTTTAGGAAGGTTTTTCCTACTTTAAAATTCATACAGTTCTCATCTAATATTAAGTATTTTAAGTTTAGGAACCAACAACTTCAATGTTATCAATTGTGTAAAACCTGTGGGTTCCACTGAGGGAGGAGAATAAAAGAAGGTAAATAATTAATGGTGACAAAAAAGGAAAAAATATAACCTTAATCATTGCAGGGACCACTCCTTAATACGGTAGCCGTATTAATTGGACTCTGAATAAATGTCAAAGTTTATATAATGGATTACTCAGAATTTTTATAATTTCATAATTTTGGATTATATAATTTGCTAAATGGCAATCTGTAAAATATACAGATTAAGAGTAGATGACTTTAAACATTAAGATTCTACAGTCCTACTTGAAAACTACTTATCAGATTTTAATAACTGTACTTCTTAATCAAGGGCATGAATCATTGAGAAATAAATGGAAAAGGGGGGATTGCTGGGCTAGCTCAGCGGTGGAGCCCTGCCTCACAATCACAAGGTCTGGGGTTCAATTCCCATGCCATGCAAACCATTATGGTGAACTGTAGAGCAACTGGTAAAGGCTGGGATGGTTCAGCAGTGAGGGTTCTCGCTTCCCATGCAGGAGGTCCCCGGTTCAGTTCCCTCCCCACACAGCCCCACATCCACCTGCGTGGAATGAAACCATGTCACAACTAAGGATATACAACTATGCAACTATGGAGACTGCTTTGGGCCCTATTCTCTCTCTTTCTCTTTCTTTCTCTTTCTCTCTCTCTCTCTCTCTCTTTCCCCGCCACCTTCACTCAAAAACAATCATCTAAAAAAAAAAACCAAAAAAACAGTGTGTGTGTGGGGGGGGATGCTGGGATAGCTTAATAGGTTGAGTGTTTGTCTTGCAACCACAAGGTCCGGAGATCGAATCCCAGCTCTGGCCCACACAAACTCACATGCTGAACTGCAGCACACAACTGGTTACTGCCAGGATGGCAGTGAAGGTTCTTGCCTCCCATGAGGGAGGCCCCCAGTTCAGTTCTGCCTGTGCGGCCCCACATCCACCTGTGTGGAACAAAATTATGTCAAAAAAACTAATGATGTACAACTATGGAGACTGCTCTGGGCCCTCCCCCTTCTCTCTCTCTTTCTCGTCTCTCTCAAACAACAAAACCTTTAAAAAAAAGAAAAGAAAAGAAAGAAAAAGGATAAAACAAGTCACATGTCAGGCAGTAAGTATAAAAATTATAGTACGAGTTAAAATATGTATATACATCCTCTTAGGCTTTAAACAATTGTTTTACATTCAGAATTCTTACCTTCCTAGGGTCTTCGGCAATTGACCGTAAGTAGTACTTCTCATCCTTTAAATATCCCAAAGAAACATAACATAAGTATTCACATAAAGATATCAGAAAGTAAAGACGGAGGACATGAGTCTTAAAATCTACCCCAGTTTCCATTTTCTTATCCTTTCTACTAATGCTCTCTAGTGGCCATATTAAGAAGTGTCTTTATATGCTGCTTGTAATGACTAGATATACAAAACATTACATAAAATAAATTTTAAAGGCAATACATACCACATCTAAAGCCACAGTATTTAATTCTCCAAATCATTTAGAGTCTCTTAATGTATTAAGGCTTACAAGAATTCCCATTTGTATAGCACACATGATCTCAAGGTATTGTTCAGGGCCAACAAACTAATACAAATGTAGAATAGGGAATAAAATACATTTTACTTTTAATAGTAAGTTTTTTAAAAATCAGAAACATTATATTTTATCAAGCTAAGCCCATCCTTGATTATATAAATTCTCAAGCCAAGTCTTTTAAGTCAGCTCATGTATGAATTAGAGATATGTCATTCTACAATAGTAAATGTAAGTTGATAACTTTAAAAAATTATCAGGAGGAAGCTGGGATGGCTCAGCGGGTTGCTCGCTTTGCAGCCCCAGAGACCAGGGATCGAATCCCGGCTCAGGCCCATGCAGACCCATATCCTGAACTGGGGTGTGCCCCCAGTTCAGTTCTTGCCAGGGCCTATGTGGGAGGCTCCCAGCCCAGTTCCTGCCCTGCACAGCCCCCGCACCCACCTGTGGAGTGAAACTATATGGAAAATTAATGCTGTCAACTATGGAGACTGCTCTGGGCCCTCCCCCTTCTCTCTGTCTCTATCTGCCTCTCTGTCTGTCAAAAACCAATAAAAATAAATCTTTAAAATAAAATAAATAAATAAATATAAATTATCAAGTATACTTCACTAAGTAGCTATTAGGGAACTGTTTGAATTATTAAACATTACTATTGCCTGAATTTCCTATAAGAATTAGAGAATTGAGATATGCCAGATCAAACAGGAATGATCTAACATAAGAATTCTGCCTTTTGTATGCACATTGTATGCACACAAACTTCAAAACATATAAGCCTGTGATCACAAATTTAAACTTTAAGATTCATTGTTTTTAGATTTTTAGCTAGTACCATATCAGGTAAGTTATATAAATTTATTACTGGCTAAAAATGTTTCAAAATGTTCTTCAAAATTTTAAGAGCTTTCTTATAGTTCACAGTTAAAAAAATTAATTTGTGAGGGAAGCCGGGATGGCTTAGTAGGTTAAGCGCTAGATTTTCAGCCCCAGGGTCTGAGAATCGAATCCCGACCCCAGTCCGTGCAGACCCATCCACTGAACTGGGGTGTGGCCCCCAGTTCTGTTCTCACAGGGGCAAGCTTCCCATGTGGGAGGCCCCCAGTTTGGCCCCCAGCTTCTGGGGGCATGCCTCCCAAGCCCAAGGCCCCAGCCCAGTTCTTGCTCTGTGCAGGCCCCCTGCCCACCTGCGTAGAATGAAACTGTTGAAAACTGATGACATACACTATGGAGACTGCTTTTGCCCCCGCCCCCCCACCCTGATTCTCTCTGTCTCTCTGTCAAAAACAATAAAATAAATCTAATAAATAAGTGAATGAATAAATAAATTTCCAAGGAGTGAGATTATCCAGCTTCTAGTTGTTAACTCCTTCAGGTCCACCCCTGAACCAGACTTTGAACCAGGGTCATGTTGGGGATAGCCCCAACCAATGACTGAGCAAGAAAGTAAAAGGCCTAGATATTGCTACCCAACACAGGACGCCTCTAACAGGCACTTTTGCTTGGGAGTTCCACAATGAACTGGCAGAGATTCTGTATCACTGGCTGGTGGCTTGCCCTTTCTATTCACAGGTATTATTACCCAATAAACCTTTTTGTACTCCTAATTTCTTCTCAGCATCTTCTTCCTGGAGGACCAAACTGACAGTCCATACATATCTTATTTACACTTTCCATAATATTTAGACTTTATTAATCCTTTACCTCATTTCTATTTCTTTTTCTTCACTTGACATTTCATGACTATTTAAATCTGTGCCTCTCATTACTTTTGGACAAGAAAGTACCAAAGGGCAACTGAATATACATGTTAAAGTATAGCTAAAAAGTTTAAAAATATTTTGCAGGTACAGTTAATGGAATCAGTTTTGCTAGACGTTCTGGTCATACAGTAGAACCTCAGACCTCCAGAGTTAGTAGGGACTTTGGTGGTAATCTAGTGAGAAAACTGAAAATGCAACACCTTTTGCAACCAAACTAACCACCAGCCCAGCTGGCTCTAAAGCAGACAACAGCTTTATTCAGCGTTAAAAAGCAGTTTATTTTTGGGGGGTGGGGCATCAAATATATGGTGATAGGAAGAGCTGAATCTGGGTAGTGAGCACATAATGTAATACATAGACAATATATTGTAGAATTGTACACCTGGAACCTATGTAATTTTTACCTACCAATGTCACCCCAATAAACTTAACAAATTTTTAAAAAGCAGTTTATTTTTAAAATGTATTTTTGAGATAACATCGAATTAAAAAAAATATATATGTACAGTATAAGCCTCCACACCTTCTTTCAAGATATTTAAATTGACTTAATTTAATGGTGAATTATAATGTAAGTAGAGTTCTTCTGACCAAATGTTATACCAAATATAATAGAAATCATACTGAGAGCCACTAACAATAAAATATAGAAATAAGATGAAAATAAAATTCTCAATTAGCATCTGAACTTGGCCTATCAGTTCAAAGCATTTTCAAAGGAAGTAATAGTAATAGTTAACATTTAGTGAGTAGTTTTTAGGCACTGTGCTAACTACAGATTTTATTTAGTTAATCATCACAAAAACCCTATGAAATGGACACTGTTATTATTTCTATTTTATAGGTCAGTTAACTGAGGCACAGAAAAATAATCTGGCCAAAGTTTGAGATGTAGTAAATAGCAGAACTAATATGTATAGCATACAAAACCAAACCTTAACACATTAAGCGCCATGAGTCACCGGTGATTGACACTGAACTTTCCGTTCGGACCGCATCAGTCACCAGTAACCGACAGTATACTTTTCGTGCAGGCCGCAGTATTGTATGTTAACTGACAACATAAAATTTAAAAAATTATGTTCTATTAATAAATTTTAAATAAGTAAGATGTCCCACTTGTCTTCCCATTTTAAAATGATACATTGTACAAATTGCGGTAAATAATAAATATTCACACAGTAAATATACTCTATATATAAACATTCAGCCTTATCGCAACCTAAACAGCTCTCCGGTCTCCAGCATTTTGGTGAAATCTGATGTAATGGGCCAGGCGGTAAGCAGGACAAAATAGCCTGGGCACTTAACGTGTTAAGAGTGGCTATCACAGAAAGCTAGCTCTTGTATATCTAATATTCTCTTATAAGAAAATCCATTAGTATACAGATATTAATGCTTTGTAAAGAAAATGTTAAAATCAGTTACCTCTGAAATAAAGAATTCTTTATGTTTTTCTTCAGCTGCCCTCTGAACCAATTTGTCAAAAGGTAAAGTTCTAAAATAAACAAAAAAGCATCCTTGGACTTAATAATTAATCAACTACAAATACTCTAATCATTACATATATAAAGGCTTGTTAGAGTTGGATAGGATCATGTTTTACAATATCCATAATTTTTATTATAACCTATTATATGGAATTCTAAATTTTCAAAATTCATTTAGTGGTATGCTTATTTGACCTGGGTGGTCTAAAACTTTGATTTCAAAAAGTAAAGGTTTTTAAATCTACATACAGATGGATTCTTCTCATGTCAATATCCTCCTATTCTAAGTTACTATTAGAAAAGTGTTTCTCTGATGTCTAGTTACCTTTGGAAATACATATAAACTTTTAGGCTCTACTGCTACCTATTTCCAAGTGTCGGTGCAAAACAAGTCTTGTGATGAATGGGACAACTTCTAGTGGTCCTTTGTAAGAAACAGTAGGTGAAGGATCCCGTGACGATAAAAAGTCCCTCTGAGTCCTCATCCATCTTCCTGCCTTTTGGCACCACCACAGAACACCGAGCCTGCAGCACTGTTCTCATCCTCCTGCACCGCCCTATCACTTCAAGGCTCCTGAGAAATATCTCAAGGTGAATTCCAGCGAAGTGACCGAGTATTATTCTTCAATATCTCTGCTTAAATGCCTGGCTCCTTACACCCTGGTGAAAGGGGCTGAATGTCATAGAAACAAAGTTTCCTTTACCTCACATTCTTGAGCATGGAGACTATCTTCACCAGGTCTGATCCTGTTCTTTCAACCTCCTAGAATCAAAATAACTGCCACCTACATGATGATCCCTTATCAGTAACATCAAGACAAAGAAGTTCTCAAAAGCACCTAGGTCAAAAGCCTCTCTTCTTCTCCCCCACTGCACTTCAGCCTCCAAGCCTCTGATTAAGTTGTAATCTTTTCACTCTTAGTACCAAATCTTTCCACTTGAAATCTGTACTGGGAAATGGGGAGAAAAGGTTAACAAAACCCTTTCTCCTTCTCTGTAAAATGACCTTGGGCATATCTTCTCCTGGAAATGTTTTCCTAGGAACATACTGGGTTAAGATAAATGTGGAATGTCAGCTGTGATACCAAGTAACACTGCTTATTATAAAAATGATTGGTGGACTATGGACTAGGAGGCTGGTGAGATTATACCTACTTGTTAGGAAGCAGAGGATTTGGCTTCCCTGTGTGCAGTACACCCCTTGGAAGAACTTAGAAGATAAGTTCATGGGTCTTTAGTGCTACTGTATCTAAGCTAGGGTATTTCTGCACCCTCATCTATAGTTTTATTCCCTTACAACTAAGCTGTTACTTGAGGAGCCAAAAAAAAGACTCCTGGATTGGTATAGACTCCACTGAAACTATCTTGCTAGAATGCCATTTTCCACAAAACCAAGTGAATCTGATGCCAGATTATGGACTAGTGGGTCCTGTGAGTATGAATGTTAATCTGAACTTGAGGATGCTGCTAGTAATTATGCAGTGAGCTCTGCAAGACAAAAGAAAGGTGTCTGCCATCTACTCAGACCAATCTACTGTAGTTTCTGGCTAATTATATCAACAGATGTACTTGCCATCTTCCTACTCAAGTGTTTTCTGTTTCTGACTTCACCATATACCCTTTATTCTCATCAAAGCATCTTTGAGGAGTTTGGGAACAATGTGGGAGCCTCTCTGGCCCAGAGCTACTTCTATAACGGGTACAGTTGCCCAGACTTAGCTTTTTTACTAAGGAGAACCCAGGAGTATTCTAAGACTTTATAAGAACAGGGCAAGTAGAGTGGCTCAGTCCAGAAGCAGCCTTCTTTAGGTAATGGTTGGTAACTATCAGATATTCTGCAGAAGCACAGCTGAGAGTGGGAGATAAGAATTATATGAATTGTAGAACTCCTTGGCCTTAAGATCTTATCTGCCCCATGCATTTTAAAAAAGATGGGCATCAGCTAGTAAAGTTCCATTTGTTGGGACTGGCATACAGACTAGGAAGGGAAGTAGTGTCAAAGAGGGGTTAGGATGGTGGGCTCCACAGAGTCAAGCAAATTTGGATGTAAGTCCTGACTCCATCATTTCAAACAATAGGACCTTAGGTGAGTTCCGTACCATTGTTTAGCCTCCATTTGCTCATCTGTATAATTATTAAACTGAAGTGATAATAATGATAAACGTGTGTAGGATTTCTTACTTCTTCATCTATCTTTGGCCTAGATGCCTCCTTTCTTTCCTACTCCCCATTAACTGCCAAAAATAACTAAATCCATTTTTTTCTTGCACTAACAAAATAACCTTGCAACTCTTTAGTGGTTCTAGTGAAAAGTTTGGAGAAAGCTGGATTAGGAACTACTACATAATGTACGTAATTCAAAAACAAATTTCAAAAAGTTTATAGGACATGACAAATCATTAGGCAATTCCAGATGAAGTTTCACTAACCATTTGTTATGGCACTGGACTCTGGAAAATAAGTATCATTAACTCCAGGCTGAAAAGTGCTTATTATTCCAGCACTTTCTTTCAATTTTTTTTTAAGATTTAATTTATTGTTTGAGAGTGGGGGATGCCGGAATGGCTCAGCAGGTGGAGCGCTCACCTTTAGCCCCGGGGTCCAAGGACTGAATCCTGGCCCTGGCCCATGCAGACCCATATGCTAACTGGGATGTGCCCCCAGTTCAGTTCTCGCCTATGTGTGCTTCCCATGTAGGAGGCCCCCAGCTCACAGTGGCATGACTCCCATGTGGGAGGCCCCTTGCCTGGTTCCTGCCCTGCACAGATCTGCACGTACCTGTGGAGTAAAATTGTATCAAAAACTCATGATCTACAATTATGGAGATTGGTCTGGGCCCTCCCCTTCTCTTTTTCTGTCAATAAGTAAGATAGATAAATAAATAAATAAATAAATAAATAAATAAATAAATAAATAAATATTATTTGAGAGGGGAGTGGGGAAAAGAGAGACAGAGAGAAAGAAAGAGAAGGGGGTAGGGCCCAGAGCAGTCTCCACAGTTGTACATCATCAGCTGTGACAATTTCATTCCACAAAGGTGGATGTGGGGCTACATAGGGCAGGAACCATGCTGGGGGCCTCCCGCTTGGGAGGCGAGAACCCTCGCCACTGAGCCACCCAGTGGTTAGCAGTTGTGCTGCAGTTCAACATACGGGTTTTGCACGGGCTGTGGCTAGGAATCAAACCCCAGATCTCATGATTGCAAGGCAAGTGCTCAACCACCAATCTATCCTGACATCCCCCTTTCTTACACTTTCTTGATTTAATAAAAATGAAAAGCTCTTACCCTTGAAAAACTTAAGGCAACTAAATTCAATTCGTGGCCTATTAAAAACCAAATTAATGGCGAACAGTCAAAGGATGAAAAACAGAAATGCTTGGTGAGCTGCTAAATGAGCTTGGGAAACTAATGAGGAACAAATGGCCCTGAATATTAGAAACTCTGTTTAACTCATCTCCAAACTTGGAAAGGAAGAGTGAGAACTAACTCCCTTTAAAAATCAAGGGAGGCTGGGGAAGCCGGGATGGCTCAGTGGGTTAAGTGCTCACTTTGCAGCCCTGGGGACCAAGGATCGAATCCCGGCCCCAGCCCGTGTGAACCCATATGCTGAACTGGGGAGTGTCCCCAGTTCAGTTCTCATTGGGGTGAAGACCCCGGCCCAGTTCCTGCCCTGTGCAGCCCCAAGCCCACCTGTGGAATGAAACTATGTGGAAAAACCAATGATGTACAACTATGGAGACTGTTTGGGGCCCTCCCCCTTCTCTCTGTCTCTGTATCTCTCTCTCCTTCTCTCTGTCAAAAACAATAAAAATATATCTTTAAAAAAAAAAATCAGGGGAAAGCCAGGACGGCTCAGCGGGTTGAGCGCTCGCTTTGAGGCCATGAGGACCGAGGATCGAATCCCGGCTCCGGCCCAGGCAGGACCCACATGATGAACTGGGGAGTTCCCACGGTTCGGTTCTCTGGCTGTCTCTGTCTCTGTCTCTCTCTCTATCTGTCAAAAGTAAAATGGAAATAAATATGTACTGAAGATAAAATAATTACTCTCTATAAATATAAAAAAAAAAAAATCAAGGGAGGCTGTTGTGAACTACATGGTTTTTCAATAGATTGAATTTGCTGGAAACTGCACATGCTCAGAATTTGAAGGTCACTTGTTTTTTAATTTAACATTTTTTAATGAAACTCATGGCAATAAATCCATGGGAATAAATAGTATATTAAAACTATATTATTAGAGCATGTAAAGCTTTCAGATTTAGATATCCAGCAGCTTTTAACTGCCTCTTACTACTTTTAAGAGATCCTAAATCGTAAAATGACAACCATGAGAAAAATTAAAAGTAAGGTTCTTTTGTCAAAAGAGAAAAGTAAGTATGATTTTTTTCAAGTTATCCAAGGTCATGGAAGATTATACCAAACACAGCAACTACTTGTCTTATATTTCTGGAGAGGGCAAAAAAAGAAAACAAGGGCTTATACTTATCTAAAACAATATGGATTTAGAAAATTTTCCAAAAATAAGAGCACTAAAAATCAAAAGTTATGAAGGAAAGCTTTAGGATTTATTACTCTAGATAATTATTAACATGGTAGGATCAGTTAATTAATGAAGCACTGAATGAATACAGCACACCCAACTTCAGATGTAATCTAACTTATGGACATTCTCTGTCTCTCCCATGATTCCAAAGGTATCAGGTATACACCCGATTTAAAACAAATGATCTTTAGAAATGCCTTTGTATAATTATGTAAATTCAGAATTTTTGTCTTTTAAAAGCCATTCTTGAAAAATTAGTAAGCTATCCCAAGATTATATCAAACTAGCCAAAAGTGTATACAAACACAAAAATATTTTAAAGGTTTAAAACAATTATTTGTATTCCCAGAGTAAACCTCAGAAGAAAATACCTATGTAAATAGTTTTTATTAATGAAGTCCAGCTGGGGAACTGCAGCAACATGAATCTTCACTTCTTTCTTCCCTCCAACTTGACTTAAGTAATCCAGTGTCCATTTGCTTGTACATGTCCCCAGATCAAGTCCTTCCAACACTAGAGGTTTTCTCTATAAGTGGGGGAAAGTACAAAAACATTTTTTTAGGAAAAACCAACAACATTATCAGGAGTTATATTTGGCAACAGAGGGACAAAAATAATTAAGAAATAATTCTTGATCACAAGATGCTCAAACTCAAATCTTTTGACAATTCATGCTATAACTAAAATAGAAAGGGGACTCATGCAATACACATAAAACAAAATTTCAACATTAGGAAAACAAAATCAAACAAAACAATGGGACCTTCCATATCTAAGCAATAAGAAAAAAATCTGAATATTATTTAAGGCATTTTCATGAAGTATTACTTATAATAAAAATATAATTAAAATTTGTACTTTATGGGCAAATATTGTTTATAACCTTATTTTGATACTATTTCAAACCTATGTAAGAATATTACAAAGAACTCCATATACTCTTTACTCTGATTCACTAACTGTTTATCTAATATTTTACCCCATTTCCTTTACCATCTGCTCTCATTCTTGCTATCTATGTAGACAGAGGAACATATTTTTAAAGATAATTTAACTTTTTCTGAAATATTTCAGGGTAAGTACTGACATCAAGTTCCTTTATCTCTCTAAACACTTGAGTATATTTCCTGAAAACAAATACATTATCTTACATAACCACAGAATTATCAAAATTGTAGTTAACAGTGATAGAATACTGTTATCTAAGCCACAGTCCATATCTAAATTTTGTTAATTATCCCAGTAGCATCCTTTATAGTTATTTTTTTCCCTATTTCTGAGATGCCACATTACATTCAGTTGTCATGTCTTCCTTCATCTGGAACATTCCCTCAGCTTTTTTCTTCCACGACCTTAACATTTTTGAAGAGTACTTTGTAGAATGCCCTTCAGTTTCAGTTCATCTGATGATCCTTCATAATTAGACTCAGATTATGTAGTTTTGGAAGGAATGTACCAACCACAGAAGCAATGTTGAGTTCTTCTCACTGCAACAAATCAGGTGGCATATGGCACTCGGCCCTATTATTTGTGACGTTAATTTTGATCAACTGGTAATTCCTGCCTGAGTTAAATATGCCTATGATGAGTGCAAAAATTGTGATTTTAAAAAGTTCCATCATCATCTACATTAGCTGGCATTCTAACATTAAAATGAGCTCTAACTTCTCATTTATTTATTTAATTCACTGGGTTAGAATCTATAGATATAATTTTGATGCTCAAATTATCCCAGATTTGGCCAGGAGGAGCCCCTTCAAGCTGGCTCTTGGGACTTCCTACCTTAGCACTTCCTTACTTTATGGCAAAATTAACACAATCCAGCATCCCTTTATACTTTCTCTGCCCCAGTCCTACAGTCATTTCTTCAAGAAATGGTTTCTTTTAGTGAGGAATACTATTTAGAAATCATGGTCTGAGTGCTATATGTGTTCATTGCTATTAGGGTGTCATTACTTCTAGGCCTTCTCAGTGGACAGAGCTAGGAAATATTCGAAGGTATATGTATACTCACTCCCCTCCCCCAAAATACACATATTACATACACACACACCCATATATGCATATGGCTATATCTATTTATCTCTCTCTCCACACATACTATATATATACATGCCTTAATATATAGGAGGGCTGGCTGGGAAAACTAGCCTTTGTCAATATAATGAGAATGGTTACATAGCTGGATACTTTCCAGACAACCTTCATATATATTGTAAGGGAACATAACTAAAAAGCTTGGCCAGCCTAAGCTGGCCTTGAGGAGAGCAGCTTCCAAGATAAGGATGTCATGGAAACAGGGATGTCTGCATGCTTCAGGGAACCCGGCCAGTTTCCTGGATCAAACAAACATCTTATGTAAGCAAAAAAAAAGTCTCACATTCCCCTGTATTTAACACTGAGGACTATTATTCTTTGCAAGGATATAAGCAGGAGGCTCCTGGCTTAGCTGAAGCCTCACCCGTGGAGTGGACTCATTACTGCCTTGGACTTCCCAGCTTGTGGGACCAGATGTAGGTGTTTCCTCAGTTTGGTGATGTATATACCGGAATATTTATTCTGCTCTCTTGTATACTCTTTCTAGTGTGTTTTTTTCCTTCATTCTCCCTACTTTTCTATAAAATTCCTTGCTGCTATCTAGAAACTCTTTATCCCCTTCTTTTAATTTTGAAAGCAAAACACAATTGGTGCAGCATGCAGTGATAATGCCATTTCTTTTTCTCAGCAAGGACTCTAAGAATAGCTCTGTGGTTGAGCAGATCCCTGGATGGGAGGACCCCCCACCCCCGGTTTGCAGTCTGGCCTGAGAATGGGCTAGGCTTCAGGCCTTTGTGAGAACTGGGAGTCAACTATGTGACGTGTAGAGCTAGTTGATGTTGTACAACATCTCCAATCAGTGCCTATGGAGAAAGGAAAGGAAAATTGCTTTCTTGCTCATTGGGGATGGTGTGTGTTGACTGCTCATAAAAATAAATAAATAGACTAGATAAATAGAATAGATAAATAGATAAATAGACTGCTCATAAAAATAGATAAGCTGCTGTCCATGTGCTAAATACAAATATAAGGAGATTCCAGCAATTCAAAGAGAGCTGATGATAAATATAGGACAGATGCCTAAGCATACCTATTCAGTAATGATGCACCTGTTCAAGAATACATAATCAGATAAATATTCTAAAGGGAATAATAACCCTATATCTAGAGGATGACAAATACCAATTTGGAGTACGATTAATAAAAACAGTGGCCCCAGTCTTAGTCCAAAAATCAAAAATAGTTTCTGTTTCTTTGCCCAATACAACCAAAGTAGTGTCACAAAGGCAGCACAGCATCCCAGGGGACATGAGGAAATTACTAATACAATTAGAGAATATGTAAATGCTGGGTCTTAGTTACTACTACTACAGAATGGTACAATCCTGTATGGCCTATAAGGAAGTCAGACAGATCCGGGAGGATGATGATAGATTACAGAGGATTAAACAAACACCTTGCCATTGACTGTTGCTGTTTTCCATGTAATCACATTAATAGTTCAAACTCACCCTGGGACATGGTCTGCAGTTATTGATTGGGCTAATGCTTTTTTCACTATCTCTACTGATCCAGAACAGTGGAATCAAGCTGCATTTACCTGGCAGGAAGGCAATATAACTTTACCGAGCTTACCCAATGATATTTACATAGTCCCACTATATATCACAGGATTGTCGATGAACATTTGGATCAGCTGTCTTTTACAGATATACAAATTACCCATTATATCGATGATATCTTATTACAGGGAATAGAAGAACACACAATACAACAAGCATTAGAAAAAACAATTGAACATATAAAATATAATTAATCCTGCAAAAATTCAGGGGCTCACACAGATAGTAAAATTTTTGAAAATCTGTTGGAACACAGGAAAGTGAAATTTTGTTGAAGGCTAAGCAAAGATTACAGAATTCCCCATGCCAACTACAAAAAAAACAGGTTTAAAAATTTATTGGTTTGTTCAAATTTTGGAGAAATCATATTCCTCATTTGAGTCCATTATTAAGATCTTTACATAACACACAAAAAACATGAATTTGACTAAGGTCCAGAACAGACCCTAGCTTTTGAACAACCCAAACAGGCAATTCAAACTACCCTCGACTTATGGCCTATCTGGCCATGCGAAGTTGAACTTCAAGTTTACATACTCCAAGATTATGCTAGTTGGAATCTCTGGCAAAAAAAAAAGGATGGGTGACCAACTAGTTCCCTTACGATTCTGGGCTTGCAGACTGCCAGAGGCTTGGGAACAATATACCGTACTCCATTTGAAAAATAATTATTGACATGTTTGTGGGCTCTTTTAGATACCGAACAGTTAACTTTAAATCATGAAATCAAATTACAGCCTCTGATTCCTATAATGAATTGGATACATAGTTCCCCTAAAATACATAGGACAGGACATGCTCAGAAGTCTAATATTATAAAATAAAAATAGTATATTCAGGATAGAGCAAAGGACCTTCTGGTGTCTTGTTTCTGCATGAGGAGGTAGCTAATGTCCACTCTAAACAACAATAAAATATATGCTCAACACAGATTAAAGATTCCCCAGTAAAATGGGGAAAGGATTATAAACCGCTAACTTTTAAAAAACAAAAACATGCCTGGTTTACTGTTGGGTCCACATTCAACATTAGAAAGCAGTAGCATATAATCCAAGTACAAAAAAGGTGATTACATCTGCCAGGGAAATAAAAAGTAATCAATTTGCTGAATTATGGAATTAGTGTTATTTAAAACGTGGGAGGTTTCATATAGAATCTGGGCTTCTCCCTTTTCTGGAGAATCAGAAGGACAGGGCCATGCTGACTGGACCGCCGCCTATTTCTACTGCTCTGAGGTTTGCCACAGTCCCCAACACTCCCCAGGGAGCTCTCTCAGCTGCCATTTGTCACGGCTCTTGTCACCTCACCTGGCACCCCAGGTGTCTGAAAGTAGAAGATTTTGACCAATGTCATTTGTTCACAGATTCCTGGTCAGTGGATGGATTGGCCATTTGGATGCCAACCTGAGCCAAACACCCAATGGCAGATTGCTAATAAAGACATCTGGGGTAAGGAACTGTGGCAGGATATTTGGATACTTGCTCATTGTACTAATGTCACAGTTTTTCATGCAGATGCTCACATTGATGCAGAAACAATTGTGAATGGTGGTGTCCGATGTTCGTAGTCTCAAGAACTCGAAGAATGAGAACACAGACTCCGCAGGAAAGGTGAAGCAGCAGTTTATTAAGAAAGGAAAGGAAGTAAAAGCTTTCTGGTGAGAGGGGACACCCGCAGGTGGAATGCCCACTGAAAGAAGGAAAGCTCTCAAAACGAGAGGGGACGTCCGAAAATGAAATGCCCACTGAAACAAGGGAAGCTCTAGAAAGGAGAGGGGACTTCTGAAAATGAAATGCCCACTGAAACAAAGAAAGCTATTGTTTTTATCTTGCGGAAGGGGGTAAGGGTCCAGGCATTATCAGCCTTGGTGTCCTTTGTCTTATTATTATTATTATTATTATTTTTTGTATCCCTACCTTCCTCCCAAGGTTACATTTACATTCCTTAGAGATGGGTGGCAGAAGACCACGGCTTACATTTGCATTTCTTAGGTATGGTGTCAGGGTTATCAGGCCTTCCTGGCTGTCTGAGTTTTGCCAGCTATCTTACTATCTTGGATCCTAATCGGGCCTTACAGGAAGGGCCATGGACAATGGTCCTGACATTATCTTCTCCTGAGGCTTTGTTACCTGACCATCCTATTTTTGTGCTACATTCCAAGGCATGGATGTCATGACTACTGAGACTGCTGGGGCCCCCCTCCTCAACTGCCTAGGTTCCACTAACTATCCTGTCTCAACATAGCTCCTAACACTGAAAAAAAAAAAAAAGAAACAATACAGCGGCTGATCAGTTAGCCCATATTGCTGGGGTGAATCCCACGATAAAAAAATGAAGAGGCTAATGACATGGGCCCATCAAAGGCTGGTCATTTGGAAGAAAAAGCCACCTTCAGGTGGTCACAGGATAGGGGAATTCCTGTCACTGAGGATCTGGTTAAAACTGATTGCAAATTGACCTATATGTCAACAGATGAACAAATGTCCCCCACCCCCCCGCAATCATTGACTAGACAATTGGCTCATGGTAAATTACCTGGTCAAATCTGGCAAATTGCTTATGTGGAACCCCTACCCAAATATAAGGGATGTGCCTATTTATGTACAGTAGTAGATACCTATTCAGGTAATCTCCTTGCTGCCCATATGGGCATCTGACACCCAACAAAACACTATTGCACTCTGGAAATAATTTATGTTATGGCATCCCTTTACAAATCCAAAGTGACAATGAAACCCATTTTAAAGGTAAGTAAAGAATTTGCCACCAAAATGAATATCCAATGGATTTACCATATTCCTTGTTACCCACAAGCCGCTGGTTTAATTGAGTGAATGAACAGGTTTTTAAACAACAATTATATCCCATGGGAAACAATTCTTATTTGAAGTAAAAAGATAATGTATTTGAAGCACTGCAAGTGCTTAATAATCATCCCATAGGGACAAATGAGACTCCTCTTATGAAAATGGCAACTCCAAATTTACTAACTACTGTGGCCTTTGTCTGTATATGATCAAACTTTGACTTACCGGGAAATCAAACCTGGCACTGTATGCCCCTTTAAAGCAAGCTACTCCTGAGGCTGTGGGTTTAGACTTATTCTCCACAATTGAATATAAAATAAGCCTTTGGCAATTTGTATAATTCCAACTGAAATAGATGTTCAATTTCCTGTCAAACATTATGGTCTCATCATAGGACATTCCAGCTTAAACCAAAGGAATCCATGTTTTAGGAGAAATTACTGACAATGACTACCAGGAAGAAATCAAAATAATTTTACAAAATCTAGAACCATCTGATTTACTAATAGAATTCAATGACTATGTGGCTCAAATATTGATCCTGCCAAAAGTAGAGCTGAGAAAAGTGCCAGTTCTACAAACTACCAGAGACAAAAGCTTTGGATTCACTAGCTTACTAGCCCTAGGAGTCAAGGTATGGGTTAAAGCCCCTTAACTTTGAGACTCTTAGAGTTGCAGATATTATAGCTCAAGGGAAGGAAAATACTGTTATAGTCACTTAACCTGGAGATGACCAATACTATCATGTGCATTTAACTTATTGTTACCCTCATAAATAATTTTAAATTCTTGTTCTGCTACTGTGGTGCTGGACCTGTCTTTTCCTGGACTCCTGGTGTGTGGCTGCTACCACAGAAAAGCACCACTATAGCCTGGAAATAGCAAAGTTCTACAAGAATCTGCTCCCAGGATAACTCCACTTGCCCGTGGTAATAAAGTGTGCACCTTTGCAACTTTCCAGTTTCACAACACCACCGTCCTGATTGGAGGCACACCTTTGTTCGACCAATGTTTCATGAAGGACCACCCAAACTTAACAGTGGCTATTCAAAAAAGTCTATTTTGTTGTGATATTTCAAAATTGTCAGTGGTTCCCTTTGTCCCTACCTCAGAATGTATGTTACAGATTCTTATGCTTTGTTTACATTCTAATGCTACTACAGTGCCCAAGCTAGTCTTCAATAATACCAGTCATTTTACTGGAAGTAGCAAAACTCCCCTTGACTAAATTTCCACCCTCTTTATGTACTAACAGTACCCAGATCTATAACCAACTATATTTGGTGGGTAAATTTTGTTAAAATATATAACAAAAATAATCTTAAAATCAGTATTCAAGAATTAGTTAGAAACCCCGAAACATGTAAAAAACGTGAGTCAACATGTCCAAAAAGCCATTATACACTTTAACCTGACATTTCCTGTCTCCCCCTGCTGGAAGAGGATTAAAAGAGAACGGTATGATGACACTTTTTGTGGAGGAGCTGGAACGAGATTAGAAATTATTAATTCTGCTGACCTAGAAGTGCTTTAGAATAAACTTGGTCAAGAAGGACAAGATATTGTCCAAGGACTATCACTGCCCAATGGTGACCTACAACCTGACTCCTCACATGCAGGCTCAGCTTTACAATAAAAAATTTCTACAAATCTTTAATAAGTACAAATAATCTAAATTGAGACTAGTGTATCCAAATGTATAGATTGGACTACCTGCTCATTAGAGACTTTATATTACCTCCACCAAAAGGATCACAGACATAATAACTGAAAGTAAATATGCCATATGGCAATTATTTGGAAACTGGATACCCTCACAAACTTGGTTAATTATAGACCCAGCACGTTATAAATGCTATGAATCCTGGTACATAGAAATTGTAAATTACATTCAACCTAAATAGACAACCAAAATGTGCCAGTATTATGTACTATGCTTAATGACAGGTTCATATTATGGGATACCTCATTTAATAGGAAAATACATAGACCTTGCTAACAATACCCAAGATTTAACAGGATGTGACCAATTATTGAAGGCTGGGCTTATGGACAAACTTCACGACAGTTGGGAACCCAGTCTGTTACATCCCACTATCTCCTGAGACTGGACTCTATATCCCATAAATACCTTTTCTATATTTTATGAAATAGATGGTCAAATATCTGTACTGTAACTAATAATACTCAAATGCTAAAAAGTCTAGACCTGCCTTTAAGACTCTTTGCTGGCTGTTTGCAACATATAGAATATATTGTCTGAGAGGGTGCTATTATTTTGCCCCCAACCATGAAGAAAGATGCACACCTGTATATTAGCTTAAAACTACTACCCTATATAATCTTAGTATTGATTTAACACCCCTACATAATATTCTTAATCAGTCAGAAAAGGTTAAACGTTTCCTAACCCCAATCTAAAACACTTTTAGCAAAATATAAAGTAAACACATTAATCACTAATAATTAATGAATATCTCCTATGTTGTAACTTCAGAAACTGGCTATCATTGGTCGATTCTCTATTCACATTGTCTACTCTTAAAGCTTACTTTTCTGTATTAAGTAAACCTATTCTCATTTGTACTGTTATTATTTGTAGGTTGACTTGCAGTAATTGTGGGATGTTCATTCATACGAAATGCTTTGCTAGACCTACCTATGCCAATACTGCTTATGCACTTAGTCTGTCCAACCCTGAGGCCTAACGTAAGGAAAAATAACTAAAAAGCTTGGCCAGCCTAAGTTGGGCCTTTATGAGAGTGGCCCCCAAATACCTCCATAAGTTGGTCTTGATAAGAGCAACTTCCACAATAAAGATGTCGTGAGAGTAAGGATGTTTGCATGCCTCAGGGAACCTTGCCAGTTTCCTGGATCAAACAAGCATCTTAGGTAAGTAAAACAGTCTGCCTGGGAACTCCCAAGGCAGCTCATCAGAATCCTGATTGGAAAGTCTCAGGCAGTGGGTCCACTCCACGGGTGAGACTTCAGCTAAGGTGCTGGGAGCTTCCCACTTATATCCTTGAGGAGAGTAACAGTTCTCTGGGTTGCATAACCTTAGCTGAAAAAATTCAAAACTCGGGCCTCGGCTGGGAAGGTGATACCTTATGGCAATATTCTATGGGATTCCTTTTGTTCTTGGGGACATAATAATGGACCCAAGTTTTATCACCTGTAACGATCTTTAAGAATTCCTCACCTTCTTTTGCAAAACATTCAAAAAAAATTAGAGGAACTTTTTCCACTGTTAGGAATTCAGTAACAGCTTGTGGTTTGAACCAAACATCTGAACACTCTTCCATTTCGATGTGCACTGGGTGAAAAATGTAAGCATCTGTGTGTGCAAGGTCAAGAATGACGGGGTGGCTACACAGAACCAATTATATCCAGATATGTCCAATGTAACAAAAAATATTACAATGGAGGCAAAATTTATTAGCCCTCCCTCTGTGTGTGCCTCTGTATGTGTGCGTGTGTGGAGAGATTTTCTATTCTATTAGCTTAATAATTACCAGTGTAGTACAGGTGGGTGCATGCAAGGTCTATCTATCTGTGCATCTGTTCTATAGCATTAAGACATTTAAAAATCTTGCCCGCCTGTGGAGTGAGACTATATGGAAAAACTAATGTCAACTGTGGAGACTGCTCTGGGCCCTTCCCTTTCTCTCTGTCTCTCCCTGTCTCTGTTTCTCTCTGTCAAAATCAATAAAATAAATCTTTAAAAAAAAAAGACATTTAAAAATCTGATAGGACTGAGACCCTCATAACTTTTCCTTAGTGTTTCCAAGTACCAAGGTCTTGTTTGCAATTTAGTCATTAATTTCTAGTTTTATTACATTGTGACCGGAATGTTCTTTATAATTTTATGACTCTATGAACCTTAGCGATGCTTTTTCTAGCTTTATTACATTGTGACCACAGTGATTATAATTTTATGACTTTATAAAACTTAGTGACCCTTTCTTCCTGACATACCATATTTTGTCATGTGTAATGAACACTTTTCTGCCCAAATTTGTGAGGGAAAAATAAGGATGTGCAGTATACATGTGTACTATTATTAACTCTGTATCTATATAATTTTTTAATTCTTCTATTTATACTTATGAATTAATAGTGTTTAACTAGAAATCAATAACAATATCCATATGCAAAACAATAACTTGGAATATAATTGGTTTTTTATTGTATTCTTGTATTTTGTAAATATTCATTACATAAAATTTCTTGTACCACAATGTAAACTAGTACAACCGCTATGAAAGGCAGTATGGAGGTTCTTCAAAAAATTAAGAATAGAATTACAACATGACCCAGCAATCCCACTTCTGGGTATCTATCCAAAATACTTGAAATCCTTAGTCCCCAAAGATATATGTACCCCAAAGTTCATCGCAGCACAGTTCATGGTGGCCAAGTTGTGGAAAGCACCGAAGTGTCCTTTGATAGATGACTGGATAAAGAAGTTGTGGTACATTTACACAATGGAATATTACTCAGCGATAAGAAAAGATGAAATATTGCCATTTACAACAACATGGATGGACCTTGAGATCATCATGTTATTGGGCAAGATAAGTCAGGCTGAAAAAATTAAGAACCATATGACTTAAAGCAGAATATAAAACTGAAAGTAAGAAAGAAAAACTCATGAGAAGATACTGGGATGACTCAGTAGGTTAAGAGCTCGTCTTGCAGCCTAGGGGTCTGAGGCTCGAATCCCAGCCCCAGCCCGTACAGACCCATATGCTAAGCTGGGGGTATGCCCCCAGTTCAGTTCTTGCCAGGGCGAGCCTCCCATGTGGAAGGCCCCCAGCTCATAGGGGCACAGCTCCCATTGGGGAGGCTCCTGGCAGGGTTTCTGCTCTTCGAAGCCCCACACCCACCTGTGGAATGAAACTATATCAAAAACTAATGTACAACTACGGAGACTGCTCTAGGCCCCACCCCCACCCCACTCTCTCTGTTGAAAACAATAAAAATAAATCTTAAAAAAAATTTAAAAAAAAACCTCATGGGCATAGTCAATAGTTTAATAGGTTACTTGAGGGTAAGGGGGGAGAGAGGTGGGGAAAGTGAAACCAAAACCAGTGCAAGTTTCCTGGTGAAGGAAAGAGAACTGAGTGTGGGTGGTGAGCACATAATGAAACACATAGACAATGTAATACACAATTGTACACCTGAAACCTATGCAATTTTTACCAACCAGTGTCACCCCAATAAATTTAATAAAATAAATTAAAAATGTCTTATACCATAAAGTTAAAAATAAATGCTAAAATTCCTTTATAATACAAAACGGAAGTACTTAAATATCAAAAACTAAAAATTTAAATTAAAAGATTGAAACTAAAGATTTTTTCCCTGAAAGTTTGAGCCAAAAACGTGGGCATGCGTTATACATGGGAGCACATGGGAAAATTAAATTACAAAATACATTTTTCTATGCATCTTTGTCACTTCCACATACATCATTCGGTATTTACAATACTGCCCGGCAGGCATCTTATACTAATACATCCTGAGGTGGGGTGAGCAACAACCCGTCTGGCACTAGTACCTCCCAAATAAATGAAGGTTTCATTCCACTCTGTAAGTAGCTAACTCCTAAAAGGAAGGGGGGGGGGGGCTTCATCTCTGACTTTCACAATACTCAGAACTATAGCTCTATGACCACCACACTTATTGATGCAAATATCAAGTAAAACTGCTAAGAGTGTTTATGGTAGAAAACACTGTAACCTTGTGGACTGTTCTTTCTTTAACTATCTACTCTACTGGGATCTTCTCAGGTTTTTTTGGAAGCTTGGACTCCCTTGCAAAGCAATGAACTTTTCTTCCTTAATAATTTTCTGAGTTTTCTTTTAAAGAACTAAGGTTCGTATTACATATATAAGAGATTCCAACGTTTGAACGAGAACCCAGATTAGTTAGAATGCAAAATTAAATTCAGTGTAAGTTTCCTGGGCAGTTCCCGTTGCTTCTCCTTTTGACTCAGTACTGTACAGTGAAACCAAAACCAGTGCGAGTTTCCTGGGGAATTTCTATAGTTTCTTCTTTTGACTCAGTGCATTGAGAAATTGCTCCTTTAAATCCGGTAACTGAGGTGGGCGGAAAGGCGCCGCTCAAGCTAACCGTGGGACCGCGAAAGAGGGTGATGGAGAAAGCTCCCTCCGTTGCTACTGCAAAGTTGCTCGTCGCAGTGAGCAGTGCTTATTAGTCAAAACGTTTCTCGCATTCAGCTTCCTGCGGTCATCCTGCTCCCCAGAAGCATATAACTGTTTTCTCCCCAAAATGTAATAGATGCCCCAGGTGACATCCCCCAACATGAGCCCTCTCCTTGACCGCCAGAGCTAAATTTTCTGCCGCCCGCCGCCTCCTCCCCACATCCTGGGTCGCAAGAAACCAATTCAGAGCCACTCGAGTGGTAGGAACAGGCATCCCCCAGATTCCTGCGACACGGTCCCACGCGAGGGCCTCACCTGTGGGTAGAGATGCTGCATGAAGTACTCTTGGGAAACGCCCTCGAACCGAGGCACAGGGAGGCACTGCTGAGCCATCGTTGCGCGCGCTCGTCCTTTGCCAAATGCTGGGACCATCTGCCCTAACACGTTCTTATACTTGTGGTCCTCCCGGAAACACGACCCGGAGAGAAACGGTCCGCGACGTCTGTGGACTCGCCAGAGCGGCCGGTTCCGAGCGCTGGGCTGGAGGTCTGTGTACGCGTCGTGGAAGGAGAGCCGGCATGGGGCGGACTCACCAGAGGTAGCAGCAACAAGCCAGCTTTACCCTCCAGTCTCTCCGAACCTCGCTAGTTTCCCACCGACTTTCTTTCGGTACAGCACCGACAAGCCGGTGAAAGGTCACAAAAATGGCGCTGGCCGCTCGTCTTTTACCCCGCTTGCTGCTGTCTCGGCGATTGCTCGGCGAGGCCTCCGTACCCCGGGCCCCCGGTGCAGCCGAGGTCAGGCCGCTGTTCGCTGGGGTTTGCTGTTTCTGCCGCCGCCACCTTGGCTCGGGCACGACCCTATTTCCTCGAGTCACTTTGGCTCCGGCAGCCTCGGCGCTGCCAGCTGTGGGCCCCCGGCGGCCCCTGCTCTGCCCGCCGAGGCTCTCCGCAGCCCTCCCCTCATTCCCTGCCTACCCTCGGCGCAGCTACAGCACAGGGGAGCAGCCCCAACAACGTCAGAAAACCAAGATGATAATTCTGGGGTTCTCCAACCCCATCAACTGGATTCGGACTCGAATTTACGCCTTCCTTATCTGGGCCTATTTCGACCAAGAGTTCAGCATCGCAGAATTCTCAGAGGGAGCGAAGCAGGTTTGTTCATTTCCCTGGTGTTGACCCGTAGGCCTGTCCTGCGTTTAGCTATTACACGTGAAAGTATTTAGTGGTGGTGTACTCATTGAGCCTCAAATTATCCTACGTGAGTAGTGACTCTGGTGCAGAGCCCTCCGGTCACTTAAATTGAGCTGCTGCTTTACATGGTCGCCAACGGGGGGGGGATTCCGTTGCTACGCCAGGGTGATGTCCCCCAGTTACCTTTTCCACTCTACAGGATTTGAATCAGAAATAGATTCAAAGCCCATTCCTGCCACTTAAAAGCTTATGACATTATCTTTTCTGAACATGATTGTCTACAAAATGAAAAAGACAATGCCTGGCACTCCATAAATGGGTCTTGAATAATGAACGAGTGGATAAGATTGTTTTGAAGAGTAATGAGATAACATTTTTAAAGTGCTATAGTGTCATTTTGGGTAGAAAGACAGAACTTCCCTCTGGGGCCCCGTTGCCCATTCACCTCCCCCCCCCCCCCCATCATTCTTTTAAAAACTTAGAAAGGATAACGAAGTTGTGGTACATTTACACAATGGAATGTTACTCAGCAATAAGCAAAGATTAAATACAGCCATTTGTGACAACATGGATGGTCCATGAGATCATCATATTAAGCTAGATAAGTTAGAAAAAATCAAGAACTATATGACTTCATATATATGTGGAATATAAAACTGAAAGTAACAAAGAAACAAAAACGCACGGATATGTTACAGTTCACCTGACAAAGAAACCAAGTGGCACTTGGGAGATAAGAGTCACAAAACTTTATTTACTCCGGCGGGCTCAGAGGAATGTTTTTCCAAAGTCTGAGCCCTGACTGCAGGGAGTATCGGGCATATATAGGCAGAATTTTACTTAGTTATTTTCTATGGTAAGTTCTTTTTCCCTGCCATCATATATCTACGTTTGGCAGATTCAGGCGCCAGGAGAGTGCAGGCACTGGGAGAGGCAAAGGTCAGAGGTGCAGGGAGTGAGTGAGCAGGCGCTGCAGAAGCAGGGAAGTGAAAGTGCAAGGAGCAAGGAAGATTTACATAAGCAGAGGCTTAATTGCAAGCTGTGTTACAGGGCTTTATCCATATCAGATACAGTCAATAGTTTAGTGGTTACCTGAGGATAAGGAGGCAAGGGGATAGGGGAATAGGAAGGGAACATCAAATATATGGCAATGGAAAGAGAACTGACTCTGGATGGTGAGCACATAATGAAATACGTACATAGATGATGCAATATAGAATTGTACACCTGGGACCAGTGTCACCGCAATATGTTTAATAATTAATAAAAAATAAAGAAAAAGTTTTCCTTTTCACAGAATTTGCTGAAACAATCTAGTCTCTGATAAATGCACAGCACCCTGCACACTGAGAAATTTCTTTTAGTGATTGTGACCCTGGCAGTCCTGTACCTCTTTCTGAGTGGCTGATAACATTAATATGGTTTGATGACAGTAACAGGGAAGATATCATGTCATATATTAGACCTCAGTGGAGAGCAGGGTCTGTGGAGCTAATAAAGCCATTATTAGTTCCTGGCCACATATCTGTCACTTTGGGTCCTGAGATTATTTGCAGGTTTTGTAAACATTTGCATTTTTCTAGGATAAAACTCCATCTGTAACTTTCTTTTGAGTCTCTAGAGAGTTTGTCATTCCTAAACATTTCATAGCTATTGATAAGCAGTAGAGTCATGGTTTATTTCCTAGTTCATACTCCATGTACCTTCATTTCATAGCATCAGTCAAGTCATTTTACAATATTGATTGTATACTGGTATCTGTAAGGTTCGCCAAAGAGAGACCACACACTGAGTTTTGGTTTAGTAAGTTTATTAGAAACGGCCAGGCTGACACCTAAAGATGGAAAGGTGGCAGCAGCACCTTTGGGGAGTTGGGAGAGCATTCTTATAGCCCCGTATCTATTCTGATGTGCCTATATTCCTCTGGGCACCAAATTTCCAACTCCCCTGGGGAGCCACCTAGGCCTTTGCACAATAGTTTCAGGAACTGGTTAAGCCTGAGCAACTCGAGCACAATAGTCCCAGAAACAGGATAAGCCTGACAGACTGGAGCACAATAGTCTCAGGAATGGGTTAGGGTTAAGCCTGACTGATGGGCACAGAATGCAGGTTGGTTGGGTCAGAATTACAACATTGGGCAGGACCAGAACATGGTGCTCAGTAATCTCTTTTGAACAAGTCCCCAGGCCTAACATTCCAGCCTTTTGTTGTAATGGAGTGAGGGCTGTGTTCATTCTTCTGGTAGCTACTTCCTGCTGCTCAGGGACAATGTTTAGTGGGTAGGAAAGGCTGGGGTAAAGCATAAGGGGGTTCAGGGAATGAGGCAAGTCTTTGGTAATTGGCCTGGGCAGTTCATGGACTATTTGGTTGGTGAAGGCGCACAGGAGGTCCTGGAGGAACCTGGAGAAGAGACTCTGCAGGCAGGGGCCAAAAGTTAGAATGAGAAAGATAAACATGAGTGGTCCTAAAAAAAAAAAAAAAAAGGAGAAGCCAAATGACCTGAGTAGATTTTAGCACTGATTCCAAGTATCTTGTCTCTCTCTCTGATCTTTTGTGCTCTCTCCCAGCTGGGTCTGGGAGTCTTTGGTCCTGACGTCCTTTATCTTGTCTTTCAGTACCTGGTGCCTTCCTCCAGAAGCCCAAGGTTATAGTTACATTCGTTAGAGATGGGCGTCAGAAGCCCTAGGGTTATATTTGCATTTCTTAGGTATGGGCGTCCTGGTTACTGAGGCCTTCCTGACTGCCTAAGTTTTACTAACTATTCTGTTTCATTCCCCACTCTGAGCAGGTCACCCTAACTACCATTAGGGTATGGGACAATGACTGTTCTGGCTGCTTCAGGCTGAGGTGGGGATGCCGGAGGCTAGCTGGTGGGCAACTTGCAAGTGGAGAGGCATTTCAAGCAATAGCAGGACATGATGCCTGTAATAATGAACAGAAGAAAAATAAGAAAGGTTTACTTTAACCCAGTTAAGCTGGGAAGCCAGGAAGTAAGAAAGAGGAGAGATCAAGACTAAAAAGCATCGATTAATTTCGAGTGAATCTGACAGGTGAACACATCATATTTTTAAAATTTTTTATATCTATGGTTATGTCTTAGTAACAGGTAATCTATGGAAGCTTGGTTATCAAGAACAGCTTCTCTGATTTGTCCTAGTTCTCCCCCAGTAGCAAGAATGGCCTGGGAGGTGGCATCTGAAGCCTTTGCCATAGAGCAGGCTAGCTGAGTAACCTCTAGGTTTAATATAATAGTCATGGCTGGTTGTATTACAGAAGGGATAGGGAAACATATGCAGCTGGGCTAAATAAATGTACATCACTGCTACAACCAAAATCTAAAGCAAGCTTCCTGGTTCTGTGGTGTCTAACTAAACAGCCTTCTAAGAGAATATGGTCCTCCAAGGCTGTAAGCTGGAACATAAGAATAAACAGTTTTTTTCATAGGTGAGAAACCACCCAGGAAACTTAGCATGTGCATTAACATAGCCGATTGTGATTGTAGAGCTGCAATTTAGAGCTACCTCAGCTGAAACATTAAGACAATGGTTAATACAGCCAGTAAATATCACACAATCTTTTGTGGGGTATCATACTGGAGACCTTGAGAGAAAACATGGCTCTATCCTTTGTGGTGACCGTGAGAACCCAATTATAGGTGTCAGAATAAGAGATAGACTTATTAATAAGTTGGCGTTATATAAGGGGTTTGTATTTTGCCTAAAACTTGGTATCTGGATCTAATTAAAATTATTGACTCTTTAGCTTGACAGTGGTTACAGTGCTCAGGAGCACAATCTAAAGCAATGGGCAGTAATTGGAGGCAGGGCTTAGAGATTCCCTAAGAAAACTTTTCTAGAGTTCTTTCTAAATTCTGATGGTCTTGTTGTATAAGCTATTGGTAAGAAACAGGCTGAATACTAGCCCAAGTCTAGGGGTTCTATTTATCTCTACAATCGAGCAGGTTCTAGAAAATAGGTCCAGAGTGAGCCGTTGAGACAGAGTAAATAGCTCTATTATTAGTCATAAAATTAAGAGACTTATTTGCCATGTCAAGGGTCACCCATATATTTCCCATCATTAGTGTCTTCTTGGGAGCTTCTGGGCACCTCAGACCCTGTCAGTCAACCACAGACATTTCTGGAGGAGTTGGTCCCTGTTCCCTTCAGAACAGTGTACAATCCCTCTTTCAGTGCCTTTTGTTTTGCACAAGGGCATGGCTGCTTTGGAGGAGTAAAGCCCTCCTTATTCCAGAGGTCTGGGCTTCTGGACCCAAAGCAGGCTCCTTCACATGGTGTTCCTCTTTTGGGGTTGCTGGGGTGGCCACTGAGGTGACTTAGGTTTTGGCCCATTTTATTACTGTGGCCAAAAGTCTGGCCTTTCTCTGATCTCATCTCCGGTCTCACTGTTCCGTCTTCTCTAGTTATCCCTGTTTTAGTTGCTAACAACATTGAAACAAATTTCCTTGCCTTTTTTATGATCTGAACCTTCTCATTAGGAATGTAACAAACAATGAGTTAGAATAATTGTAATACCCTGCCAGGTGAGGATATACATCAAGCCCAAGTGTTTAAAGACCTAATTGAGATAATATAAAACAGAAAAATCATTTTGATGAGATATAGAATCTTTTTGTTTTTTCCCTTTAGGCATAAAACCTTTTAATTTCAGTAGCAGACTAGCAGTCTAAGAAATCCTTGCCTAATTTAGCATTTTAATCTTGGTTAACTTAACTATAT
This sequence comes from Craseonycteris thonglongyai, assembly GCA_004027555.1. Taxonomy (NCBI): domain Eukaryota; kingdom Metazoa; phylum Chordata; class Mammalia; order Chiroptera; family Craseonycteridae; genus Craseonycteris; species Craseonycteris thonglongyai. The sequence continues at coordinate 904 of PVKE010013130.1, read as the reverse complement.
ATAAAATTTCCTTTATAAAACTTCTATATTTTCATACCTTATAAGGGTGTCCCAAAATTCACGCAGGATTTGAATTTTGTGTCATTTGTGTGGTAAAGTGTTGCCAATGGAAAAAAAAAGACAGCGTGACAGCTGACAGTTCAGTTCAAGGTTATTAAAAATGGAGCACTACACAAAAGAACAGCACGTTTTCATTGTTGAGCAATGAAAATTTACAATTTTTAATTATAAACCTGTGTTTCCTATCAAAATTACTTCTTGCGTGAATTTTGGGACACCCTTTACCTTCTTAACTATATGCAAAATCTCCTTTATATTAATTCATATCTATAACCTTCAGAACCTTAGTTTTTACTGACTACTGGAAAGCAAAAGTTAGCATTTCCATTAGTAAATCTATAAACATATTTTGTAACCTTTAGAAGCATAAGTTTTGTTTGGTAATATCATATATAACATTACTTCTGAAGATGTTTATAAACAACTTTTTGTCTTTTACACCCTAGTGAAAACAAAAAGGACTTCAAAAACTTAAACCAGCCTTAGTAAATATCTTCCTAGATCACATAATCCTGAAAAGAACTTGGGTTAATTTTTATTCATTTGAGCCATTAACTTCTTGAAGTTAACTAAACATTATAATTTGGTAACGCCATCCGGAGTCAGAGATACCATTTCATATATAAAGCATACAGATATCAGATCATATACATAAACAGAAGTGTCAACAATTGCGAAGATAAGATTTTTATTTGCTTCCCTGTAGTTTTAAATATAGTTTTATTTATTTTTACTTTTGAGAGAGAGAGAGATACAGAGACAGAGAGAGAACTGAACTGGGGGAGCTCCCAGTTCAGCATATGGTTCCGCACGTGCCGGGGCCGGGATTCGATCCTCGGTCCCC
>PVKE010013129.1:0-37085 GCA_004027555.1 Craseonycteris thonglongyai | reverse complement strand
GTCTGATGAAATGAAAACTGAGAGAGTTTGCATTTCTTGGGAACTCCTGGAATGTTTTAAAAAAGAAGGGGAAGACTTCTTAAAGGAGATCATTACAAGTGATGAAACTTGGATTCATCATTATGACCCTAAGAACAAAAGGCAGACCATGGAATACTGCCATAAGGGATCACCTCAGCCAAAAATAATTCAAAACTCAGGCCTTGGCTAGGAAGGTCATGTTAATTGTTTCTTGGTCTGAACACTCTTCCATTTCGATGTGCACTGGGTAAAAAATGTAAGCATCTGTGTGTGCAAGGTCAAGAATGATGGAGGGGAGATACCACGTGACTACACAGAACCAGTTATATTCAGATATGCTTAATGTAATAAAATATTACAGTGGAGGCAAAGTTTATTAGCTTGCTCTTGTAAATGTATATAAACTAATGCAAAATTTTAGGAGCTTTATATAGACTTAAGCCAACTTCATATAGTTGATCTATTGAATACATTTACAAAACTATTTCTTCAGAATTTACAATGCAGAGTTTTCATAAGATTAAATGGATATTCCTGATTTGATTCTTCTTTTAAAACTTAAGTACTACAAGGTATTATCTTTAAATGAAGAATGTTTCTATTTGGGAACTTAAAGACTAATGAATCACAGACTATTTTTCCTCAACTTAAAATTTTTTTTAAATATAAAATACAGTCTTAATATGACTGAAGTTTTATATTTGTGTAATTATTTCATTAATATCTGTTTTCATGAAGCCAGGAACTATTGTGTCCCTAGCAACTACACAATTCTTATTTATCCTATTTTTAAATTTTAGGCACAGTAATTTCAAAGCTCAATCAAGAATTCCATGTGCTTTTATGTCTGCCTGGCTGATGGGACTGTGAAGGTGATAGGATGAAACAGTAGGCAGAAGGAGACAATAGGTCAAAACTTCAGTTGAATGTGTAGAATAAACATGTCGTATGTGTGTAGGAATGTTTATATATGCATACACACATTTATGAGGGCTGTCTAGAGACAATCCAGTCATAAATGCCTCTATTTTTCATATTACATGACTGGATACTTTCCAGACAGCCCTCATAGTTACGTGTCTATATACGTATGCATATATGATATTATATCCTGTTACTATAAATTTTAAAATTTCTAATTGGAGTTGATTACTATATGCTGTACATTTAGCAGTAACAGAAAATATCCCAAATTCTTAAGGGAACTCAGAAATTTACCTAAAACCTCATATTGTAATTTTCTCTGATAAACTTAATATATTACATTGCTTTATTTTTTTGTAGGAGATTATCAGCACCAACACTGTAATTCTGTTATGCTTCTGCAAAATAGAAACATGATTTTTAAATTTTTATTAGTTATTAGAGGAGCCTTTAATAATTTTAACCTCAGCTTTCATTGTATATGTGAGGAAACCAAAGCACAGAGAGATTAAAGCTAAATAACCAGTAATATAATAAAGCCAGAAGTTGAACTTAGAATTTTTAACTTCTCCTTTAGTATTCATTCAGTTGTGCTAGGATTCAGGGTCATAAATCACAGAAGTTTTCAGAGTATGCTATATGTTTTCTTATTGCTTATAATGATTTCACAAGTACACACCCGGATTTACCATTCTTCATGTCTGTCTCTTATTTTCTTCTCTCATACTATGTTCATATTAGTTCTTTCCGGAATGGCTGCTATCTCTTGTTCTTCATTTTTAGATTACTCTTTTCCCTTTTCCCCATTTTTCCCCAGGGCAGGTCTTAGATATATTAAACTGTATCATTTTGATTGTTTGATATATGTGCCTGAAAGAGCAGCAGGAAGTGGCAACTGAAGTTACACCAGGATCTTCTCCATATGTCTGAGGCTGGGTCATTTTGCCCCTTTGGGATTACCCATCTGCTTCCCATCTGTCCAGCTATCCTAGGCACTATGCACAGGCAAATGCCTATTTTTATGACTGTATTACAATTTTCTACTATATGTATTTGTTGTACCAAGTTTAATTGTAGACAGGAGAGTATTACTAAAGATTCCTAAACTGAACTTTGAAATGATTGTATCTAAAATTTAAAAATAGGATACATAAGAATTTTTTCTTATTGGTAACTTATTAGATTCTAGTGTAGGCAAGCTATTTTCCTTTGATTCAGAAAAATAAATGGAATATGGGGAAGAAGATATTTTGATTCTGAAACAGGGAAAATGAAGAAGATATTTTAAGCGTAATAATTTTAGTTTGCCTGTAATGAACATTTTGGACGTATTTCTCTGCTGCCTTATTACACTTCAGCTACTAGCCCCATCAAAATAAGTGATCAGAATTATCTTTCTCTTCTGAAAAGTTGCAAAATTTTTATAAAAATTTGATTCAACGTAAGGAATATACCATTAATTATATTTGTCTTCTTTCCACTGAATTCAGTCAAATATTTCTTTACCTTTAAAGGTGGTACCATGTTATATTGACTGGGGTCTTGCTTTTAAGAGAATCCAGTCATTAAAGTTATTCAACAAATAATTAACAAAGGACCTAGAACAGGGGTCTCCAAACTTTTCAGCCTGTGGGCTGCATTAACTATCAAACAGCAGTTTGGGGTCTGACTACACACTCGAGGTCCAAATAAAAAAGAATCAAAACATAGATGTTGTTTTTAATTATTTATTTAGTATTATTTTATTCAGATAAAAAGGTTTCCACGGGCTTGGCGAGAGGGCCTCGCGGGCCGTATCTGGCCTGCGGGCCGTAGTTTGGGAGACCCCTGCCCCCTAGAAGAAAATCTAAGATGAACAGTATATTTTCTATGTTTTTGAGGAGCTTACATCACAAGAGAAATAAATATGAAAAGAAATAATTATAGGACATAATAAAATAAGTGCTAAGTGAAGATATAAACAAACTGTCTCGAGAGCAGTGAATTAAAAACAAATTCTGATTTAGGGAGTCAAGGATGGCTTCAAGGGCATGATAGCTTAGATTCTCCAAAGACTATTTCATAGGCTCTGGGGCCATCACACTTTCTCTGGAGAGCTACTGTGCACATCTCCTAATCTGTTCCCTTTGTTATGACATTGGTAATCCCAAATCAGCCTTGGAGAAAGTGTACAATGAGAAAATTGACCAATGTTGCATACTGGGGCATTTCTCTTTCCTTCACAGACCAGTTGGCTGTTAAACATATGCCACTGAGCCTCTATCTTTGACCCGATTGTTGAGAGCAAATAGAGCCATTAGGGTACAAAGGAAAGGGACTACCCATCTCAGGAGGAAGACCTAGAAGAATCTCTGAGGATAGGTACTGCTCAGTTTTAGATTGGAACTGCTGATATGGGAGCCAAAGGACTAAGATTATTGAAAAATAGTAAGAAAGCTTAAAGAATATTAATTAGAGGAGAATGACTTCAATGAACTAAAAACTGTGATTTTTGAAAATAAAGAAAATATTTCAGCAAAGTGAAAGGTAGGGTGCTCACTGCTAAGAACTAAATTAGTGACCCAAAGGAATAAATGGAAGAAGTATCTCAAATATATTTATATAGCAGAAAGGTAAAAAGAATGAAGTCGTGTGAAATAAGAGATGTGGGGAGAAGGTCCAAGAGATTTTATATGTATATAATGGAAGTTTTACAAAAAGAAAGTAGATAAAAGTAAATTTTTAAAGATATAATAGGAAAGATTGTTTTAACTGTTCTTAACAAAACCTTGAAGGGTTGGAAAGACTCACTGGGTTTCAGATAGGATTAATAAGAAAAGTAATATTGTTAGGCACATCAAGAACACAAAACTTGTTAAAGCTTCTAGAAAGTAAAAAACCCAAGTCATTTGTAAGGAATGTAAATGAGATCATCTTTAAACTCTGTAAATTGGATATTACAAAATGTTAAAGTAAATATCTCCTTCATAGGAAAGAACTTGACCCATGAATAATGGACCCAACTAAGATATCATTTGTTATTATGAAAAGTACTTTCAGTAAGAAAGTAAGCAATTTGAAGTGAAGATTATAGCTTAAATATACGCATTTTCCCCACCACTAACTTGAGGTTTTTAAATATACAAGGCCATAAATAGAGGAGATAGCATTTTGGAAAATGAAAAACTGGAAGTAATTAAAAAAATTTTTAAGTAACATTTATTAGGGTTTATATCCAGAGGAGTCTAATCTTTAAACTCTATAAATTGGGTATTAGAAAATGTTAAAGTAAATATCTCCTTTGTAGGAAAGAACTTGACCCAAGAATAATATACCCAACTAAGATATCACTTATTATGAAAAGTACTTCCAGTAAGAAAGTACTTTAAGCAAATTGAAGTGAAGATTATAGCTTAAATATACACATTTTCCCATCACTACTTTGAGGTTTTTAAATACACAAGGCCATAAAGAGAGGAGATAGCATTTTGGAAAATAAAAAGCTGAAAGGTAATTAAAAAAAAATTTAAGTAACATTTATTAGGGTTTAAATCCACAGAAGTCTAATGAAAAGAAAAAATAATCCCATCCCTAGATTTATCTCTGTTACTTATATGTTTTTTAAATGTTTGTGCATCAATATGGTTTGTCTCCTTCCTGGTCTCATCACTCTCTCCAAAGGTAACCACAGTGAACAGTTTCCAGAACACAAGTTAATATATAACAGCATGTTTGTGTACCCTTTTTTCATAGCAGCACTTGTAGTGAAAGATGATTCTTAATTGACTTAGCAACCTAAGAAAGTTGTGTCTTAAGCTGACAATGTAAAAAACAGAAGTAGCTTATAATCACTGTAGCACCCCTCAGAGGTCTTACTAATTATTATTTTCAGACACCTTGGGAAATCCGTAAAGGTAGGACTATTGTTCTAACATCTCTGGAAGATTTTCTCCATATCTCCTCCCTCACTCTTCAGAGTAGGGTGACCCTTTTACTCCACCCTGGAGAGTAAAATGCTTTCTGCCCTACGGGATACTAGACACTGTTGGACAGAGGGTCAAGTGCACATGGACATAGTGAGTGTGGTGATACTCCCTCCCCAATCCATTGCTTTCCACTTGGATGGAAGTCACAAACAGTAGTCTGACTCAGTCAGAGAAGTAACAAATCCTTGAAAGAGTTCATCAGTGTCCTGTGATTGGAGAAGTTCTGTAGATCCTAGATAACATCTGTGGAACTGCTGTAGAGGAAACATTTGCACTGCATGGAGGATGAAGTAGATCATTTTTTCAGCATTTCTCTATTAAAATTATCTGAGAGATTCTTAAACAAATTGTAGAAACAAGTTTATTTAAATTGCAGAAGTAAACAAGTATTCAGCACTCTTAATATTAGACAAATTAATTGGGAATCAGTCTTTGGAAAAATTGAGAATTGGTTTCAGTATCGATGAAAGGATTAAAGTTGATGTGTACCAATTTGCCTGTGAGATGTGATGAATGATGATAGATTTTATGTGGGAACCTTCTTCCTCAGTATTTTCTGAGTCAGTGCAGCTAACGTTTTATTAGACCAAATGAAACATTGATTCAGGACCTTGCAGTTTGAAGGATTTCCATAATGTATTGCCTTTTTCTCTCCTGATGACGTATGATGTGCACATGTGTTTAGAGAAGTGACTGGCTGTGGACCACTGTTAGAAATATATTCTAAAAAAAAACAAAACAAAATGAAATATATTCTATATTATGCATCATGACTTAGAATACACCATTCTTTTCCAATCCGCATCCTGAGGACTGTTTTGGGCCCGGGATGGCTTTGAATGAGGCCCAACAAATTTGTAGATTTTTAAAAAGATTACGAGATTTTTTTGTGACTCCCCCCCCCTTTTTTTAACCCATTGGCTATTGTTAGTGTTATTGTATTTTATGTGTGCCCAAGACAATTCTTCTTCCAGTGTCGCTCAGGGAAGCCAAAAGGTTGGACACCCTGGTGTATACACATAAAAAAAATGCTAAGTGGTTTATATTGCACAATTTGATAAACATGAGTCTAAAACAATTCTATTCAAAGTGAGATTTGTAGATGGGCAGTGTCAGCATTACTCTGGAGCCTACTAGAAATGCATTCTTGGGCTGCACCCCAGATTCCGCCAGTCAGTCTCTGCAGGTGGAGCACAGGAGCTTGTGATTCTGATCACAGTGAAGTTTAAAAACTACCTGTCCTTTATTCTCCAAAGAGCTCTTATGGGTATAACAGTTGATACTGTTTGCCATATTATAAATTAAAACTTAGGAACTTTAAAAATATTTATTCATTTTCAAAGTAACAATGATAAAGCCATTATTTGTCAACACCAGAGCAGGGATGTCATCCCATGTTATATATCTCTTAGATCAGAGAACCTCCATGGCAGACTCCTGAAAAAATGAGAGAACCCCCCCCCCAAATAAATCTTAGCATTGTTATAAACATAGTTTTGACCTTGCAGACTCCTGAAGGGCTCTTGGGGGACTCCCAGGAGTCCCCAGGCCACACTTTGAGAACTGCTTTTGTGGACTGTACATTGTGAGGAGACTGGAATCATGGGATGCTTTCATCACTGCTTAAGTGTTGGAGAAAACCAGGAGCTTTTCAAAGCCTGTAAGGGTGGTTTATTAGGTCATTGAGGGGTCTATGACCGAAGCCCCAGAACCAGTTGATAGGTTCCACATTGGTGGTGTAGTTATATAGCTTCTAGGTGTGTCTCACAAAGGGATGGATTACTGAGGCTTTCTTGTCCCTTCTTTTCATGAAGCACGTTCTTGTAGAAAAATGTGCTGCAAATCTGGAAAGTTTATATTCTAATTATGAATTTTTAAGTCATTTTTATTTTGAGTGATGTTTTTAGACATGATCAAGTCACTTCATTTTTTTCCCCCAAATAAATTGAAATAACTGCTCATCTTTTTCTTTTGTGAATTGTACAACTAGCATCTTATTGCTGATGACCCAGCATTCAAATTGGCCATACTGTACTACTTAATACTCTATTATCTGTGTGTAGCATTGTGGTAAATAGTGTTAGAAATTGTGGTGAGATTACACAGTTCTCAAGGGGACCTATTAACCTTCAGACCCTGGAGTACTGAATCCTGCCTTGACTCACACACTTCTTAAGGAATTATACAAATAGAGTAGATTTCCCTGCTGCACAATAGTCCTCCAGACCAGCGACTCCCCCTAAGCCTTTTTAGGCTATACCAGTGTGCCCGGGTCCAGCTTTATTGTGGCAGGAATTAAAGGGAGGTTGAGGGAAGCTGGGATGGCTCAGCAGGTTAAGCGCTCACTTTGCAGCTCTGAAGCCTGAGGATTGAATCCTGGCCCTGGCCCAGGCGGACCCAGATGCTGAACTGGGGTGCCCCCCAAGTTCAGTTCTTGCCGGGGCCTATGTGGGAGGCTCCCAGCCCAGTTCCTGCCCTGTGCAGCCCCATGCCCACCTGTGGAGTGAAACTATATAAAAAACTAATGCTGTCGACTATGGAGACTGCTCTGGGCCCTCCCCCTTCTCTCTGTCTCTCTCTGCCTCACTCTGTCAAAAAACAATAAATATAAATCTTAAAAAAAGAGGTACACATAATGTGATGCATGGGTGATGTGATGTGGATTTGTACATCTGGAGACGATCTAATTGTTACCAATCAATGTCACCCCATTAAATTTAACAATAAAAAAATAAAAAAAAAAATAAAAAAAGAGAGGTGGATTGGTAGGCTGGTTGATTAGGATTCAAACCCTGAGTGCATGCAAGACTATCACATCTTTATTTTCTTTTAATCCCTCACGCTACAAAAAATGGCCTAGCCAATGTCCTTGACCAGCAACTCTCCTTTTCAACTTGCCCCTTATCCTCACTCTCAATTAAAATTGGGGGTGTGGAGTGATACAAGAAGCAGATGTGAGGAGCCTTAAAGTTTTCCTAGAGATCTCTGTATGGTTTTCTTATTTGTAATTGTTTTGCTCTAAGCATGTGTAATATCTTTTTTCCAAATTAGACTGTAAACTTCCAGTGAGTATGGTTTTTTTTAAATCTTATTTGAACAGTCCTCCTCTTTTCTGTCTCCCCTACTGGCCTCAGTGCCTGGTACAATAATAGATGTTTGATAAAATGCTTATTTGAATTGCTAATAATTCTATAAGACAGAAGCATCATCAATGTTAACATTATGTATGTATGTGAACAATTGACTGATTAATTTCCCTCAGGACACAAGTTAACAGAGAATGAGAGAAAACAGTTATTGGCAATAGCATCATCATTGTTTGTGGCATCCCAATTAAGAGCGCAACGTTTTCAAGAACCTGCAAATTCAAGGTATGTTATATATATATCATTTTAAACCAGAATAAATGAGCAGAAAAAATATCTAATCTGTATAGTAAATAGCTAATAAAAGATCTGATTTATCTCAGTTCTGAAACTTCTTATGAGTATTTGGAAAAGTATAGTAAAGTTACAGTGCTTAGAAATGGTATTGTTTTTATTTTGTTCAAATGAAATTTTTTAATTGAGAAAGTAAAAATGATGTTGGCCCTTTTAATTTGGACATTATTAGAGGTAAAAAAGATATTCTGAAAACTTATGGAAAATCTGTTCAAGTAATTTGTATTTATTATTTCTGTTATATTACTTTTTTAATCTTGAAAAATTTTTTGAGAAGTCATAGTACTAAAATTTAGTAGTGAATTTTAGCGGTTAAAATATGTGTACGTGTATGGGAAACTCATAAGATATAAGAAGGAATTAACACCAGGTTGAGTTAGTTCTTTGTGAGCTCTCAGTATAATTTTTAGCTTCCTAATGACCTAAGCAAAAGGGAAAGCATGCTTTATCCAAGGGCAAATAAAACCAAATCATTGTGACATTAATGTTTCTAAGTGACAGGATTATTTATTATGAATGCCTGTGTACTTGGTAGTATAATATAATCCTACTTTAGCCAGCATAATCCATTTCTCCATTGAGTGATGCTGTTGATAGAATTGTGTTACTTCAATTTCTTTTCCTTTCCTTTTGCTTTTCCTCAAGAGGAAGAATTTCTCATACGGAGTAAGACTATTGAGCTTCTTGGATGTTTATAGTCATGTCTATCATCAAAATTGGGACATTTTCAGCCATTATCTCTCAAATGTTATCTCTGGCTCTTTCTCTTCTTCTGAGACTCTCACAATGCCAGTGTTGCTCCACCTGATGGTATCCCACAGCTCCTTTAGGGTCTGTTCACTTTTCTTCAATCTTTTTTCTGTTTTTCAGACTTGATAATTACTATTGTCTTATCTTTCAGTTGGCTGATTGTTTCTTGTACCTGCTTAGTTCTGTCTTTGAATCCCTCTAGTGAGTTTTTCATTTCAATTATTGTTATGTTTCAGCATCAGAATTTCTTATTTATTTATTTATTTATTTATTTATTTATTTATTTATTTTAGTTTCCATCTCTTTATTGATATTTTCAATTTGTTTACATGTTGCTTTCTTGACTTTATCCCTATCTTCATCTAGTTCTTTGAGCATCTTTAAGACATTTGTTTTAGTCTTTGTCGTATATATCTGCCATTTGGTCTTTTTCAGAGAAGTATTTTGTTGATTTTGAGTGGGCCATACTTTCTCATTTCTTTGTATGACTTGAGATATTTTTCTTGTTGAACATGGATATTTGAATCTAATAATTTGGTAGCTCTAGAAACCAGGTTTTCCTTCTTCCTCAGGGTTTACTCTTTATTGTTATTTTTGTTATTTATTTGATTGTTGTAGGCTGTCTCTGTGCCAAGTATCAGCCTGAGGCGTAAACATAAGGTCTCTCAGGTCTTTCTGAACCTTTCCTTGAGCATGTGGTCACTTTAGAATTTTCCTCATGTATGCAGTTGTTTTTGAATGGCTTAATGTTTAATGTCTGGCTCCCGTAAAGGGAAAAGGAAGAAACAAAGGCAGAGGAAAGAGGGCACTGGCCCTTTTATTCCCCTGGCGATCTCTTCAGCCAGAGGGGGTGGGGCTTGTGACAATGGAGGGAGATGCAATAACTAGCTACTCACCTCTATGTCTTCATTTCTGTGATCAAAAGCAGCAATCAGCAATCATAGCACAGATCCCCAGTATTTGGAGGACAGGGTCCAGTTTAGGTTTCACAGCTGCTTCAGGAATAAGTGTACAGTTGTCTGCCATGTACCTTGGGGTGGGTTAATGGGTAGCTGTTACAGTGCTAAGAGCTGAAATTGGCTGCAATTTACCATCTAACTTTTCCCCCTGAAAGTTGCAACTGGATTCTAGAGTTACAAAATAGTTAGACAGATTCTGCCATCACCATTGTTGCCTAGGTGGGGAGACAGGCTCCTGGTGCTTCCTGCTCTGTCATCATCCTGGCATCCTCCTCCTCGCATCCTCCTCCTCTGATGTAACTGTTAAACTCATTACCCTTTAGAAGTTCTAAAAAATGATTTTAATGAAATATGTGGGCCAGAGTTTCAGTTGTAATTGTGCATGTCTTACCTATGTGGCAAATAATTACTTATTTTTGGTGAGTTTATTTTCTATTGAAGGTATCATTTATTTAGTAAGCCAGTTTATTGTGAACTTATTACCACCTATAACAACAGAGACCTATGACATCTAGCAAAATATATTAGTCTTTTTCACAAAGCATAATCTTGTTTAGGTAAAGTGAACCTAAGTGATTTTTGCTTGTTCTCTGGGAGAGATCCAGACACCACAGCTGATGGAAGGTGGTTGAATGTTCACATTTTGGCTTCCGTGGCGTGTTTTCATTATTGGCTTGGGACTGGAGTCTAAGAGTCAGCCTTCAGGTGTGGCTGTGTATTGCTCTGTCACGGGTGTAATGTTTATGCTTCCAGACCCAGTAGCCTGGAGCCCTTCCTTTATGGAGCTTGTTTTGGCTGCTGATTTTATTTTCCCCATTTCTCTGTGGGTTTTACTCTTTTATCATTTATGACTTGGAAAAAGACATTAGTCCTATGTACCCATAGTATTTGGGTAGTAAAAAGGTAGCCATGCATTTTAGAGAAAAGAAAAGTTAATGTCAGAAACAAAAGCAATTTTTCTTAGGATAACTGTAAATAAATTTGGTGAACATAATTAAGTTTTTACATAAATACATGCTGAATTACCATGGAGTTATTTTTCTTTATAATTAATTTTTTCTAAATACCTTTATTGACAGAAATGAATCATTAAAAGTTGTGTTACATAATTACTTCATGTTATTTGAAGCTAAAATTATTTTGTTGGCATTGTGGTTTGGTATAATTTGTTTCACTAATTGATAATGTTGGAGGAGAATAGTAAATAAAACAATTTAGTCCCTTTCAGTAATTTTTTATTTAGTTTTGCTTAAAAAATCTGTTTTCCTTTGGTCTAAATGTTGCTCACAAGTCAGGATTCACCTGTCTGAGCTAGGCCCTCCCTTGCTTTACTTTGATTCACATCCACCTCTGCCATCCAGGCTTCTCAGATGCTAGTGAGAATGCCGCTCTGTCCTGTGTAAGTTTCTCTACCTCTTTCTTTCCCATTGGGTTTCCTGCATTTGTTGCTTTCTTTTGGTAGGCATTAGAATTATGTAAATTGACCTCCAGCCTTTCTTCTACTTTACCACTCAAACTTCCTATTATGATTTAAGCTTTCTGATAAGTTGGTTAATTTATCATTGTAATGAATCGTAGCTTCTAGAGAGAGCCAGGGCAGTCTTCCTGGTGGTAGAATGGCTGCTGACCAAATCCATCTTCCCTAGCTGAGGGCTGTTTTGTATTCCCAGATTTCTTTGTTTGTTTTGAGAATTTGGCAGGGGATGTGGTTCAGAGTAAAGCCCTGATTCCTCTTTTAGATCTCGGTCCTCAGGGCTAAGCCATGCTGAGGTGTATGTGGACTGTGATTTCTGTTTATATATATTAAATCTGTTTTAAGGTGTATGAAAGTAAATGTTGATTCCATGGGTTTTATTAAAGTATTTTTTAATACAGGTACATAGTAAATTATTAGATTGTGTTGGCCTCTGCTTGCTTACTTCTTTTTCTTTGCCTTTTTCACCATTCCCCAGAGGTGTTCAAAATCCTAAACACTTAAATCAACAACATTTAAATCTTTAACCCATTTGGAATTTATTTATGTGTATGTTATGAAACGAGTTTTTTCTTGGTGCTTTGATAGCTAACTTCTATAACCCCAAGAATAGCAAGACAGAAATATATGTGAATGTCATAGACAATTTGGGCCATGTAACAGATTGCCAGAGACTGAGCAGCTTAAATAACAAACATTTGTTTCTCACAGCTCTGGAGGCTGGAAGTCCCAGATCGGGGTGCCAGTATGGTTGGGTTCTGGTGAAGGTTATCTCCTGAGTTACAGAAAACCTATTTCTTATATCCTCACGTGGTGAAAAGAGGGCAAGTTGGCTCTCGGGACTCTTCTGATAAGGGCACTAATTCCACTCATAAGTATTTCACCCTCATGACCTAATTATCCCAAAGCCCCCTTTTCCAAATGTAATAACATTAGACATTATATTTCAACATAAAAATGTGGGGGGTCACAAACATTGTCAGTAATAGTGAGTGTATGCTGCTCTCAAGTTTACGTGTTTTCTCTCTCCTCTCTCTCACCACCCCACTCTCTCTCCCTTCACTCCTCTCTCTCCCTGCTGCCCTCCCTTACATCACTGTCTCTTCTTTTCTCCCTCTTGCTCAATTGTGTAACTTGCATGCACACACACAAACACACACCACACATAGGTATGTGTGTATGTTATCTAAATAAATTCTATGGCTTAGTAGAAAAGACTAAAATTTAGAATTGGAAGTCTATATTGTAGCCCTAACTATACCATTTATTAGTAATGTGACTTATGAGTAGGAATATTATTTTACCTTACATTTACCTCTAATGGGGATGATATGTATTCTGTCCTGTGTCATATAGTTTGTGAGAATAATTGATCCTGTATAATTGTTTTAATACCCAAATTCTTTCAGCTAACTTTTTATTAAAATTAAAAAAAAAAGATTTCTATATTGTTGTATAAAACCAAGTAAATGCTTTATAGATAAACAAAAAGAAAACTATCAAGAAAAAAATGGCATTTTTGTTTGTTTGTATCAAGTAGCTATAAATATGACAAAGAAGTAAAGTGAACAGTGAGATGTCTTGTATTATAATTCAGCACATGGGACATCATCAGAGTTGTTTTTAATGTTGCTTACTCAGATCTCTTGTGTGTGTGGTTTCTTATTTTGCTTTTAAAAAACCTCAGATTGGGGAATCCAGGATGGCTCAGAGGGTTAAGCTCTCACTTTGCAGCCCTGGGATTGAATCCTGGCCCTGGCCGGTGTGGTCCCATATGCTAAACTGGGGTATGGCCCTATTTTGGTTCTCACCGGGGTGAGCTTCCTATGTGGGAGGCCCCTGATTCAGCTCCCAGCTCATGGGGGTGTGCCTCCCATGTGGGAGACCCCCAGCCCAGTACCCACCCTGGGCGGCCCCTGCCTGCCTGTGTGGAACGAAACCATGTTGAAAACTGATGATGTACAACTATGGAGACTGTTCTGGGCCCTCCCCCTTCTCTCTGTCTCTCTGTCAAAAACGATAAAATAAATTAAAAAAAACAACCCTAAGATTATATCGAATACTTATTTATATTCTATTTCTACTCTTGTACGGTTTTTCTTTATTACATTGCCATTTCATATCTCAAATTTATTTTACAAGGTGATATAAGGTTGAGATCTAATTTTATGTTTTTATATAGTTAACCAGTTGACTCAATCCCATTCATTGACTTGCCTATTTTTTTCCTTATTGATTATTAAATGTCACATTCATCCTATGCAAAATTCTAAATATATTATCTATTCCTGTACCTTTCTTTCCATTTCTTCTGTTTTGTCATTCTGTCCTTATGTTAAGGCTGAGCTTTGAAGGCACTTTGATGTTGGGGTTACCTTAAAGTTATAGTAAATTTGGATACACCTGGCATCAAATGTTGGAACTTTTCAAAAAATATATGACTATATTTACTGAAGTCTCTTTGTTTCTGTCATTAAAACTTTATTTTTCTTGTTGTAAATGTACATTTGTTTATATTTAGTTAATGCTTTTGTTTTATAATTCCCAGGTTCTTTTTTTTTAAAGATTTTTTACTGTTTTTGACAGAGAGAGAGAGAGAGATACAGAGACAGAGACAGAGAAAGGGGGAGGGCCCAGAACAGTCTCCATAGTTGCACATCATTCGTTCTTCCACATAGTTTCATTCCACAGGTGGGAGTGGGGCTGCACAGGGCAGTTCACCTTGGTGAGAACTGAACTAGGGGCACTCCCCAGTTCAGCATATGGGTCCACACGGGCTGGGACCGGGATTCGATCCTCGGTCCCCGGGGATTCAAAGTGAGCGCTTAACCCACTGAGCCATCCCGGCTTTCCCCCCAGGTTCTTTATATGTTATATTACTATGAATGGGATCTTTTTCTCATTTTCTAAATATTCTGATAAAGAGAAGCTAATGATATTTGTATTTCTTCTTCTTTATTGTTTATTGTGGTAAGAACCACATAACGTTTACCATCTTAACTGTTTTTAAATGTACAGTACATTGGTGTTAACTGTATACACAGTGTTGTGCAACAGACTTCCCATTTCCTCTCCTCCCAGCCCCTGACAAGCACCATTCTAAGAAGGTTTTGTTGCTATGAGTTTGACTATTTTAGTATTTGTATTTTTTTATAACAGTTCTTTCTAAACTTTAAAAATTGATTGTAATAATTATTTCTTTGATTTCAAGTGGGACAATTATATAATGTCCTGAATCACTTGGGTTGCTTTTGGGTACTGGAACAGAAACACTGATTCAAACTGACACTGTTCTCATCTCATGTTGAATAGTAGCTTCAGAGGACAGGTAGGATGAGGCTCATTGTGTTCATCTGTTGATGCCACTTCTCTTTAGTTCTCTGAGCCTTGCTTCCTTCTGTGTATGGCTTTCATCATAAGGCTGTGATAACAGGATGGCTGCAGAAGTTTTAGGAGTCAAATCTAGATAAGGTTCAGAGGATTGTGTTTGTCTCTAATAAGTGAGGAAATCTTACCAAGATGTTACCCAGCTAGCTACTTCTCAGTGCTCATTGATCAGAAGTAAAACTCCTGCCCATTCCAAAACTAATCACTAAAAAGGGCATTAGATTATCATGATTGTCTTGAACTAATTTTCTGGTATGAAGTATGTGTTGAATAATCAACTAAAGTGACCACTATGTTTTTAATAGTAACTCCTCCATGCTTTTCTTTTCATGAGTTAATTACAATATTTATTTTTCTTGTCTTATTCTGCTGGCTAGAATTTCCAGTATAGTTTCATGTTTAAGAGCACAGGCTTTTGTGCCAGATTTGGATTTCTTCCTGGTTCTGACAATTCTTAACTATTATCTTAGGATAAATTATTTAATCTCTTTTTGACTTAGTTTTTTCATTTGTAATGTGGAGATAACAGTAGTTCTTAAAGAGTTTTTGTCAGTGTCAAATGAGACATACAGTACTTAACATTATGCCTACCAAATTTTACCTAACCCTCCCAATTTTCTATATTTTTAAAAATCTAATGACAAAATATTTTTTAAAGATTTATTTTATTGTCTTTAACAGAGACAGAGAGAAACAGAGATAAGGGGGAGAGCATTCTCCATAGTTGAATGTCATCAATTTTTGACATGGTTTTGTTCCACACAGGTGGGTGGGGGCTGCACAGAGCAGGAAGTGGGCTGGGGGCCTCCCACATGGGAGGCACACCCCCTTGAGCCAGGGGCCAAACTGGGGGAAGGGGCAAGAACTGAACTGGGGTGTGCCTCCTGCATGGGAGGCTCACCCAGTTCAGCATATGGGTCCATGCGGGCTGGGGCCAGGATTTGATCCTCAGTTCCTGAGGCTGCATCTGAGTGCTTAACCTGCTGAGCCATCCTGGCTTCCCTGACTAATGACAATTTTATTTCAAGGGTAGTGGCAAATGATATATACTTGTTTTATTCCTGACTGATTGGAATGCTTTGAGTGTTTTTTTGCAGGTAGGTTAGCTATCTATTTGAAAGTTTTCTTATGTTAAGGATGTATTCTTCCACTCCTTATAAGAGAATTAGATATGGGTATTAAATATAGTCATAGGTCTTTTAAAGTAAGCTATTGATCATTATAAGAATTGAGTTAGAAAATTTAGAGAGTTGGGGATGCCAAGATAGCTTAACAATTTGAACACTTACCTTGTAACCACGAGGTCCGGTGATCAAGTCTGGCCAATGTAGACCAATATGCTGAACTGTAACCACCAGGATGGCTTGACAGTGAGGGTTTTCGCCTCCCACGTGAGAGGCCCCCAGTTTGGTTTCTGCCCTGCATGCCCCCACGTCTACTTGTGTGGAATGAAACCATGTCACAACTAATGATGTACAACAGTAGAGACTGTTCTGGGCCTTCCCCTCTTTTTGTCTCTCTCACCTCCTCTCAAACAATAAAATCTTAATAAAAAAAAAAAAAAGAACGAAAGAAAATTTAGACAATTTAGCAAGGAAGAAATGATTTAAATAATCCTACCCTTATTGAGTTTACCTTTATGTGGCAGCTAGATAGACAAAACAGATCAATAAAATATGTGGTACATCAAATGATGATAAATATTTTGGTGTAAAACAAAACAGGGAAGGGATATAGAGCATACTAGGGGTGGATGGTAGGGTTAATTTGCATCACAGGGGAGTAGATGGCAGGAAAGATTACCAAAATGAGAAGATTCACATTAGAGGGAAAAAGAAATGTGAAGGAGGAAGTCATTTATGTGACCATCTGGTGAAAGACCCTTCCAGTCAGAGGAGATGGCAAATGCAAAGGACTTAAGGTCAAAGTATGCCTGGTCTGAGAAATACCAAGATCAATGCAACCTGAAAGGAGTAAGCAAATTGTAGAGTAGTAGACATGACGTGGAGGTAGGTAGGTTGTTGTAAGAGCTTAAAATTTTACTGTGAGTGAAATGGGAGCCAGTTCAGGGTCTTGAGCAAAGCGGAGCTTGATGTGACATATATTAACAAGATAATTGTAGCTGCCATGTTGTAAATGACTGAGGAGTGGTCAGGAAATGTGCAGAATAGGGGTTGTCAGAGAGGTGGGAGCACTAGTGCACACAGTTTGATTGTGTGACTTATTATTAGTACATGTGCCATATTGCAGCCTACTTGCATTTGCGTTCTTTCAGATATCGCTGAAGAAGCATGTGAAATGTGAAGAAAACCCAAGTATGGGTGTTACTGAATTTTGTGCTGTCATTAATTCCTCACAAAACAAGGGAAAACACCTCACACTGTTTTGGAAAGAATTAGGCAATTTTCGGGGACTGTTGCCCTGGGAAAGTCATGGTTACAAGTGGCATAGCCTTTACAAGCAAGACCGGTAGTATCAATTAAAAAATGACCTCTGTTCAGGATGCCCTGTTGAGGCCACTACTTCAGACACTGTCAAAAAATTGAGAAATTTGTAGTGGAAAATGCCAGATTGAACCAAAAGCATCTTGCAGAAATGGTTGGAGTATCACCTATAACCATTTAGAACATTTTCCGTCAACATTTATGGATGTCAAAAGTCCGTGCAAGATGGGTCCCCAAAATGCTCATGCCACTTCTAAAACGGTAGCACTTTGAGTGTTCACGACAGTTTTTGGACCCCTGAGGACAACAAAGATGAAGTTTTAAATTAGATTGTCACTGGAGATGAAACTTGGGTTCATCATGATGA
The DNA here is from genome assembly GCA_004027555.1 of Craseonycteris thonglongyai. NCBI lineage: Eukaryota > Metazoa > Chordata > Mammalia > Chiroptera > Craseonycteridae > Craseonycteris > Craseonycteris thonglongyai. The sequence goes on along the minus strand of PVKE010013129.1, from coordinate 19,354 downwards.
GCCTGAATCAAAGTAGGAGTCCATGCAGTGACATAAAAACGGCACGCGACCCCCTAAGAAGTTCAAGGTGTCGCAATCAGCTAGAAAAATCATGGCTACTGTTTTTTGGGATACAGAGGGTATCCTGCTGATCGGTTGAAAGGATAAAGTGCCACAATAACTGGTGAGTCTTATTTCAGTCTAAAATAGTTAAAAGAATCTATGAAGGAGAAAAAAAGAGGAAAATGGACCGAAAGGGTTGCTGCTTTTGCACAGCAACGTGCTCATGCGCAAGCACAATGTTGTGTTGTCTGCTCCTCACAACTGTGGCTTCCAAATATTAAACCACCCTCCCTACAGTCCAGACCAGGCTCTGTCTGATGATTTGTTCCCAAATATGAAAAAGTAGATTTGAGGGAAGAAATTTGTAGATGAAATATGCAATTTCAGCATATTTTGAAGGCAAAAACAAAATTTTTTTTTTTTTTGCAGTTATACTTGTAAATAAAGTTTTTGAAGCTTTTGAAAAGTGTACTAGGGTTAAGGGCAATTATATTGAAAAGAAAAAATAATAAGTTTGTTTTGTCCTTCTTTCCCCTTCATTTCGTGAATTTCATGACCACTCATCCTATAAGCGGGTAAGAGTAGAAGCAGGGAGACCAATTTGGAGCAAAGGCCCTGGACAGTCCACATTTACGAGTCAGAAAGTAAATAAAAGTAAATAGCTCCAAAGGCATAATCTGTCTAGGTTTGTTTGTGAATATATGCCCGATGTACTATTTTTTATTATATAGTCAGTTATGAGAACATCAACTTCATTGTTATACTGAAATAGTTTATCTAAGAACCAATATGAAACAAGTGTAATATAGAAGTTGTGCTATACTGTCATAGATGGTGTAAATGTCCAGTAGAGGAGAGTGACAAGAAACAGCAAAGGAGGCAGGTAGAAAAAAGGGGCAGTGGATGAGTTCAGAGAGCCAAGTGAAGAAAGGGTATCAAGGAGGCAGCAGTGTTCAAGTGAAACATATCAGATATGAAGAATGACTATTAACCATTGATTTTAACAATGTGGAGGTCTTAGGAGACCTTGACGAAGGCAAGTGGTGGTTAACTTTGTACGTGTTATATTCGTGGTCCCTGGCAGTGCGTAGTGTGATTGTGCACCCCACATCTCTTGAACTCTGTAGATGGGTACCCAGAATCCTGTGAAGTTATTTTATTGCATTGCCTCTATTCAGTCATTTGGGCAAGGAACATTAGATCATCTCTGGGTCTTTCCACTCCTCCATTGGCACTGAAATTGCAGATTGGTTGGTGTGGTGCCATGGAAGCAGAATTGAGTTAGGCACTGGGAGTCAGGATTGCGGTCCCACTGCCACTACCATGTATCAAAGTGGTGCGAGCCTTTGCGCAAACGTTTCAACTTCTGTTCTAGTTTCCTTCTTTGAGAAATGGCACCTCTGCATTGGATAATTCCTGAAATCTTTTCAGCTCTGCTCCTATTTGAATTGCATGCGTATGAGTCAGAAGATTTTACTTTCTGGGTTCTACTTTAACCTTCTGGTTTTTCTCTCGGTATTTTAGCAGAGGTTAAAGCCTCAGGAAAAGGAACACCTTTACTGTGGGTTTTGATATGCTGGTGAAAATACTTCAGCTGGAAAGGTTTTCAAAAACGAAGTATTCACTTTTGAGGAGGATTACTTTGGGTATATGGAGTCAGTGTTTAACTACCACTTTGAGCTCATACTTCACAGAACATACCGTAGCAAGTGTCTTGACTGGCTACAGAGCCTGCCATCAGTTTAACTCTTTTAGTTACAGTGGCTTAATGGGAAATTATATTCATTTAAATTGTAGTTATTGTGTCTACATTTGTATTGTATTTTCATTCCTATCTGGCTTCTTGATAAAATGAAGAATCAATTTTTTAGTGATTTTTAACTGACAGATGTAATTATGTTTTGTTTTTTTTTCTTGCCATTAAAAAAGGGTTCTTTCAAAAACCTTTTGGTGGTGTTAAGAGTGGGAAAGGTGGTCTTTGAGACACCTTACTGGATGCTAGCATTTTGGAATAAACCTGCTTTTCTTCCCACCAAAAAAAGTGTTCTTCCTAGTTTTAGATTTATAAATCATTCACCCATTATTAAGTTTTCAATTAGAAAGATAAAAGTTTAAGGTTTTGAAATAGGATATTAATTTTCTTGCAAGATAATTGGAAAAGAAACCAAAAAAGTAGACAAGTGAAAATAATTTTCAAGTGAAAGTAAGTACCGGTATTTTTACACAGTTGTGTATAGGCCCTTTTACTTAAATGTCTCTGAATTTAGAAGGACTTAACACGTTGCTAACACATTTATAACATCCATGACAGTGTAACAACTTTTATGTTACACTTGTTTCATGTTGGTTCTCAGTTAGGCTACTTCATGATAACAATGAAGTTGATGTTCTGTAATTGACTATATAATAAAAAATAGTACTTTGGGCATATATTCACAAATATACATAGCCATACACCTTAGGAAATATTTACTTTTATTTGAGCAAATTCCCTAAAAGTAGCAAGAGAGGAAGGAAACACTAATTTAGTCATTTTCATTTAAGCTTGCATTACTTTTTACTATCTCTGTTGTGATATTTTCACTTATTTAATGGGACTGGCTTGGATGATTTAGAAATCTGTGGGGGATTAAGCACAAAATATTGATTAAGTGGATAAAATGTCATATTTACACGTTTTTTTTTTTGGTTTTCTTTTTGCTAAATATTACATTTTAAAATGTTCTCTTTAATTCTACTATGAGAGCTGAATGAAAGACAAAATAGCCTCATTATAGTAGGAGAATTTCTCTGTTCCCTGCAATGACTCCAAAAGCTCCTGCACACTTCATCAGTATTATTGTAATTCTTTGGCTGCAGGATATTTGGCAGCTGTTGCACCCCGCTGGCAAATCCTATTCATACTTCTTTCCCATTCACCACTGCCATTGGAGAATTGATTTCTCTCTCCTCTGCTCTAACCTTTCCCAATTCATTTTGGATTGTTCAATGTGAAACATTTTAATTTCATATCATACAGCTATTCAGCTCACAATCCCTTTTTTAACCTGTCACCAGGGTAACAGCATAGCATGCTTTCTTTAGGCAGTCAAGTTTTTATTTCACATGCTTAATGTTGCATTAAATGTTTGCATTTTGTTTAATGCCACCCTCCCCCCAATAATTTGAACTCTGGATATATTTTATAGGATAATAAAATCCTTGATTTTTGAGTTGAATCTAAATCAACACTACATTAATAATAAAATGTTAAATGCTTAATTTATGTAATTCAAATATTGTTATTAATAATCCAAGTTAGCTGATCTTTGTAAGGAAATTTTTTGTAGGTAATGGAGGAATACTTGTATATTTGTATATGTAAACTTGTTCCAAAAAAGGACTTAAAGGTAGTTTAGAAAGATTTATCAGTGAGATTAGTAAAAATGAAAAAAGTAATGGAATTGGTACAAATGGGAAAATATATCTTTTCAAGTCATTACTTGATCTTTCAATACAATGCTTCTTTCTTTCTGTGGGTATGTACCAAAGTGACTTATGTGTTTGATGATGGATGAAGTAATGTACTACAGTGGGATTAAAATCTCTTCTAGGAGATTGATTTGGGTGGTGTGTTTATTAGCGTCTTTTCATCAGTTTACTTTAGTATTACTTTTTCCTTAAAATAAATAATTCAATAATAATGATAGATTAGTAAAGATGACAATGCATATATTTAGATCTTAGTCTTTTAATTGAATGGACTTGAATTTCTTTTTATAGTGCTACCTTTTAATCTTTATCCCAAATAATAGTAACAATAAAATTTTTTCCTGTGGATAATATTTTAAAAATTTGAAATAATCTACTATATATAAACAAATGTGTAAGGAAAGGAAGAGCGAGACTAGTAACCTATGTTGTTTGAAAGCATTGTTATTTGAAAAGATATTAATATGGTAGCATCTTTATTATATGCCACTATAGAGTCATTAAAGTTTTTACATTATGTGTAAGACAAACTCTTAATTAAACTGCCTGTTTTTTAAAACCATCTTTATATATATATATATATATATATATATATATATATATATATTGTTTTTTTTTTTTTAATTTTATTTTATTGGGGTGACATTAATTGATATCAATTACATTGTTTCCAGGTGTACAATTCTACATTACATTGTCTATACATTGCATTATGTGCTCACCACCCAGAATCAGCTCACTTTCCATCACAGTATAAAACTATCTTTTTATTTTACCTTTAAAAAATCTTTTATAAACTGTGTGTGTGTGATCTTTGATTTAGTGCTCTTTGAAATTTGTTTTTTAACAGTGTGTTAGATTAGTTTCATATCTTGTGTGCTCATAGGTAACTAATAGCCCTGGACCTAGATAACATTGGTCTTTCTAGACCACCAATGCCCTGATCGTCAACTTTACAAAGGTTACTCTCTCTCAGTAGAGTAAATTCCTGAATATACAGTTTAATGATAATAACTCTAATTTTGAAGGTAAAAAGTTATTAGACCATTACAGAAATGACAAATAGCACTTCATGTTGTGAGATAATACTTAGAACAATAACAAATAGTTCCTGCCCTTTGGGAAGCTTAAAATACAATGAGATAGATACTAAACAGATCAACTCTGAAGACTTATAGCAAAAAAGACCAAGTTGTTGTCCTGGTGAAGGGGAGGAATCTTATTTGCAAGTTTGAAACATTATCAAAATGTCAAATTTTCAACATAAAGTTACAAAGCATGCAAAGAAACATAAAAATATGGCCAAATCAGATGATAAATCAATGGAAACTGTCCAGGAGGGGCTTGAATGTTTTGCTTATTATACAGCGACCTTAAGTTACCTTTTAAAAATAAGCTCAAAGGACTAAGGAAACCAGATATGAAGAATTAAAGGACATTATGGCAAACATGTGTCATTAAATAGAAAATGTCAGTTAAAAGATAGAAATGATAAAAAAATATATTTTTAATTCCAGAGATGAAAGTATAATGCCTACAATGGAAAAGTACACTAGAATGACTCAACAGTAGATTTTTTTTTTTTTTAAGATTTATTTATTGTTTTTGACAGAGAGAGAGAGAGATACAGAGTTAGAGACAGAAGGGGGAGGGCCAAGAACAGTCTCCATAGTTACACATCATTGGTTTTTCCACATAGTTTCATTCCACAGGTGGGCGTGGGGCTACACAGGGCAGGAACTGGGCCAGGGTCTCGCCCCCGTGAGAACTGAACTGGGGACACTCCCCAGCTCAGCACATGGGTCCACACGGGCCGGGGCCGGGATTCGATCCTTGGTCACCGGGGCTGCAAAGTGAGCGCCTAACCCACTGAGCCATCCCAGCTTCCCTCAACGGTAGATTTGAGCTGGCAGAAGAAACAGCAAATTTGAAGATGTCATTTGATATTACTCAGTGTAAGGTGCAGAAAGAAAAAGAAACAGAGCCTCACAGACCCATGGGACACATTAAATGTACCAATATATACATGCTAAAGAGTCATGGAAGGAGAAGATAAGAAAGATAAAGAAGCAGAAACAATAAGAAGAAATCATGGCTGAAAACTCCCCAAAGTTATGAAAAACATGAATCTGCACAGTCAAGAAGCTTGGAAAACTCCAAATAGGGTAAGCTAAAAGAGATCTATACCTATACACATCGGAGTTAAATTGTCAAAACCCAAAACGAATCTTAAAAGCAAGAGAAAAATGACTCATCATGTAAAATTGATCCTCCAATAAGATTACGAGTTCATATCAGATACCATGGAGCCCAGAAGAAATTGGGATGCATTTATAAAGTGCTGGGGGAAAAAAAGAATGTCAACAAAGAATACTATATCCAGGAAAACTGTCCTTTCAAAATGAAGGAGACATTAAGAAATTCCCAGGTAAATAAAACACGAGGAAATCTGTTGCTAGCAGACCTACCTCTTAAGAAATATCAAAAGATGTGCATCAGGGTCAATGAGAGGAGACTAAACAGAAACTGAAATACAAAGTAATAAAGAGCACTGCTAAATATACATCAATAAATATGAAAGACAATGTAAATGTATTTTTTATTTTGTAACATCTTTTTTTTCTGATTTAAAAGACAACTGCATAAATCAATAATCATAACTCTTTGACAAGAAGACAAATGAGAGCAGAGGAAATCAAGCTATATTAGAGCAAATTTTCTGTATTTGTAATTGTTATTACAATTATGTTAGCATTAATTTAAATTATAGTGTTTAAAGATATGCACTAATTTTAATCTCCAGTGTAACCACTAAGAAAATTGCTTTACAAAATAGGAAATGAAACATCAAGAGAATTAAAATGGTACACTAGAAAATATCCGTTTAAACAAAAGAAGGCAATAAAGAAGGAATTTGTAGGACAAAAAAGATAATGACTTATAGAAAGCAAAAATCAAAATGGCAAATGTAAATTCTGCCTGATGAATAATTATATTAAATGTAAATGGGTTAAGCATACTAATATAGGACAGATATTGGCAGAATGAATAAAAAACAAGATCAAAGTAGATGCTTTCTATAATAGACACACATTAGATGTAAAGACATGTTAAAAGTAAAAGGATAGAGGGTTATCAGACAAATATACCAGTATTTGCAAGGCTAATATTACTAATAATATCAGACAAAACACTTTTAAGATTATTATTAGTAAATTATTACTGGAGACAGGGATATTTTATGATAAAAGGGTCAATTCATCAGACAGTTATAACAATTATGAACATAGGGATAGGGTAAGTAAATTTTCACTTACTTGTCCTATGTTCATAATTGGGTAAGTAAGTCTTCACTTAAGTCATTGATAGGTTCTTGGAAACTAACTTTAACCAAAATGACATATAACAGAACTGGTTTTACCATAGAGTGATATAAACAAGAGTCACGTTCCCACAGTGTACTTCTGGTAATTAAGACATCACCAAACTTCTAAATAATGACACAAAACACTTCTAATATTAAATATTGAAGTGAATGTGAAGTATACATACATTTTGAAAAGACTAATAAAAATAAGATCATTATTTTCCCACCTTATTCCAGTTCAGGGTTGTAGGTTGCTCTCTACATAGATTGTTCTACCATATCCATGAGATCTATTTGTTTTACCAAATAGAACAGTTAATCCACCAGCAGAATATGCAACTTCTCAAGGGCATAGGTAACATTTTCCATAATAGACCATTAGTACCATATTTCATGGTAATTATTCAGGCCATGAAATTAGGCTTATTAAATTTAAAACAAGGCTCATTAAATTTAACAAGATTGAAATCATACAAAATATGTTCTCCAACCACAACTGAATGAAATTAGAAATCAACAACAAAAGAAATTTGGGAAATTCACAAGTATATGGAAATTAAACTACTCGCTCCTAAATAACCAATGGGTTAAATAAGTCACAAGAGAAACTGGAAAATATTTTGAGATAAATAAAAACAAAAATACAATATGTAAAACATATGGGATGCATCTATAGCACTGGCTAGAGGCAAATTTAAAGCTGTAAACACATTAAAAAAGGTCTCAAATCAATCACCTTATTTTTTACTTTAGGAAAATAGTTATAGAAGAGCAAACTAAACTCAAAGCAAGCAGATGGAAGGAAATACTGAAGATTTAAATGTAAATAATGAAAGAAAGAAAAGAAAAACGAGAGAAAATTGTGAAAGCAGAATTGGGTTCTTGGGAAAATAACAAAAATGACAAGACTTTATATCAGTCTTGTCCAACCTGCAGCCCCGAGGCTGCATGCAGCCTAGGACAGCTTTGAATGCGGCACAGGATGGCTTTGAATGTGGCCCAACACAAATTCAGCAGCTTTCTTAAAACATTATGAAATTTGTTTTGCAATTTTTTTTTTTTTTTTAGCTCATCAGCCATTGTTAGTGTTAGTGTATTTTATGTGTGACCCAAGATAATTTCTTTCAATGTGGCTCAGGGAAGCCAAAAGATGACACTACTGTTTTAGATACACTGCAAGAGAAAAAGGGAGAAGGCTCATGGTACTGAAATCAGTAATTAAAAGGGGGTATACATATGGATCTTACAGAAATTAAAAAGAGTATACAGGGATAATGTAATCAAATTATGCAAATTAGATAATTTAGGTAAAATGGAGAAATTCCTAGAAAGATGCCAACTGCCAACACTGATTAAAGAGGAAATAGAAAATCTGAATAGACCTGCAAGAAATTGAATTAGTCATCACAAAACTTCCCAGAAAGAAGAGCCTGGGGGGAAGCCGGGATGGCTGAGTGGGTTAGGTGCTCACTTTGCAGTGCTGGGGACCGAGGATCGAATCCCGGCCCCGGCCCGTGCGGAACCATGTGCTGAACTGGGAGCTCCCCCAGTTCAGTTCTCTCTCTGTCTCTGTATCTCTCTCTCTCTCTCTGTTAATAAACAATTAAAAATAAATAAATAAGTATTAAAGAAAAAAATTCTCTAAAAAAAAAAGTTTTAAAGAAGAGCCTGGGACCAGGTAGCTTCAATTGTGAATTCAATGATGTATTTAGAAGGAAATTAATTAATATAATCCTTTACAAAGTCTTTGAAAAATAGGAGGAAAAAATTGCAACTCATTCTATCAGGCTAATATTACCATGATAGCAAAGGTGATAAAGATGTTGCAAGAAAATAAGTTGAAACCCATTATTCCTCATAAATATTTTTTTTAGATTTATTGTTTTTGACAGAGACAGAGGAGAGAGAGAAAGAGAGAGAGAAAGAGAGGGAAAGAAAGGGGAAGGGCCCAGAGCAGTCTTTACAGTTGTATGTCAATCGGCTTTCGACATGTTTTTGTTCCACCCAGGTGGGCGGGAGCCACACAGGGTGGGAACTGGGCCAGGGGCCTCCATCGTGGGAAGCACACTCTAGGTCAGCATGTGGACCAGGGCCGGGACTTGATCCTCAGACCTGGGGGCTGCAAGGTGAATGCTCAACCCACTGAGCCATCCTGGCCTCCCTAAGCATAGATTAAAAAAAAATTAACTGCAAGACTCAAACTGAAAACTGCAATACAAATGCTGAAATAAAGACAACTTAAATAAATGGAAAAATATCCCATGATGGATCAGAATACCTAGTATTAAGGTGGCAGTAACAATCACCTTATATATATATGTGGTGCAATCCAAATTTTAAATAAATATTACAACTTTTCTTTGTAGAAATGGTCATCTGATTCATGAATTTGTATGAAAATACAATGGACTCAGCATTACTAAAACAGTCTTGAAAAAAGAGAACAAAACTGGGGGATTCATGCCTCCTGATTTCAAAACTTATTACGGTAATCAAGACAGTGAAATACTGGCATGAGGATGGAGGTGTTGATCAGTGAAATAGAAATGAGAGTCCAGAAGTACATTGTTACACTAATGATCAATTAATTTCAACAAACGTATGAAGATAGTTCAGTGAGTGAGGAGTAATGTGTTCAATAAATGCTGCTGAGGTAACTGGATATTTTCATGCAAAAGAATGAAGTTGGTCCCCTCACTACATCATACATAAAAATTAACTTAAAAAATTATAGACCCAAAAGTAAGAGCTAAACTACAGAATTCTTAGAAGAAAATGAATTAATCTTTGTTACTTTTGGTTAGGCAAGGGTTTCTTATGTAAGATGCCAACAGCACAAGCAACAAAAGGAAAAGAAAGACAGATAAATTGAACTTCATCAAAATTAAAAACTTTTTGTTCTTTAAAGGTCAGCATTCTAAAAGTGAAAAGACAGCCTACAGAAAGGGAGACTGTTGTCTAGAATATATGAAGAACCCATAACTCAATAATAAAGATAATCCAATTAAAAAGATAGGCAAAGGGCACAAATAGACATTTTCTCAAATAAGATACAAAAATGGCAACAAGCCCATTAAAAGATGCTCAACATCATTAGTCATTAGAAAGATGTAAATCAAAACCACAGTGAGATACCATTTTATACCGACTTAGGATGGCTATAATAAAAAAGAGAAAAACAAAGTATTGGTGAGAATATACAGAAATAGGAACCTCATACATTCCTAGTAGGAATGTATGAGTAAAATTTGCAAACCTGGAACTAATGTGGCAGTGTCTCAAAATGTGAGACATGACCACATGGCCAGGTGCCACTCCTAGGGAAATGAAAGTATATGTCCACACAAATGTTGTATACAAATGTTTATAGTGGCATTTTTTTCATACCAAGCAAGCAGTGGATACAACCCTAAAGTTCATGAAATGATGAATGGATATATAATTTTAAAATGTGGTGTATTTATAAAATGAAGTATTATATATCAATAAAAAGAAATGAAGTATCGATACCTCCTACAACGTGGATGAAATTTGAAAATATGCTAAATGAAATCAGGCAGTTACAGTAGGCCACAATTGATTCCATTTATATAAAATGTCTAGAAATAACCAAAGCTATAGAAATAAAAAGTACATTAGTATTTGTGTAGAACTGCAGAGGTTGGAGGGAAAATGCGGAGTAATTGTTAATGGGTCTGGTTTCTTTTGTGGGATTATTAAAGTGTTTTTAAAGTGTTTGCAGTGATGGGTACAAAATTCTGTGAATATACTAAAAGCCATTGAATTGTACACTTCAGATGGGTTAAATTTATGATGTGAATTTTATGCCAATGGGATGTTTAAATTAAAATGTTACGTATTTTCTATCTTCTCTGAGGTTTATAGTTGTTAAATGGGGGAGGGCTAGTTGGAAATAAGTTATGCTACCACTTTGATAGAAACTGGGACTGCTCTGTGTTTTAATTTCGTTATCACTCACATTCAAAGGCAGAGGACGAAGGAAAGGAGGGAACAGTACTGGTTCACACACATGTATCACTTCTACCTGCCAGGTAATAACCCAGCAACTCTGAATATCTCTACTTGCAAAGGTTATTCATGCCACTAAATTGAAAGCAGTCATGTAAAGATATTTTATAATTACGAGAAGAAATATTCTTAAAGAAGGCTCCATCATGCTAGAAAAAAAGATACAATAATGTCTCCTTTTAATTCCTAAATTTTGAACTTCTCTTATGCCCTTAGGAAATAAATATGCAGAATGATAAGTGAAGCCAGTGTGAAAGGCTGTAGTTTGTATGATTCCAGCTATATGACATTTTAGAAAAGGTAAAACTTTGAAGAAATGAAAGATGAGTGGTGGCCAGGGATTTTGGGGAAGGGGAGGGTCAGATGAATAGATAGAGCATGGGATTTTTAGAGCAATCACCCTATTCTATATGATATCTTAATTGTGGATGCATGTCATTACACATTTGTTCAAACCTGTAGAATGTACTGCACAAAGAGTGAACCCTAATGTGAACTGTGGACTTTAATTTAAAATATTGTGTCAATATTGGCTCAACAGTTGTAACAAATGTACCACACTAATGCAAGATGTTAATAATTAAGGACACTGTGTCATGGGGTAAGGTGAGTGAGGGTATATATGAATTTGTATACTTCCTGCTCAGTTTTTCTGAAAACCTGAACCTGCTCTAAAAATTAAGTTTATTAAGAAAAAACTTAAGGTAAGAGATTTCACGGAATATTAAGCATGCCACAGAGGGGGAGGAAATATTCACAATTCATAAATCTGACAAAGGCTTTCTATCCAAAATAAAGGACTCCCTCAACTCAATAATAATAAGGCCAATATCCTAATGAAAAATGGGCAAAAACTTGAATACAAGTGGCCAATAAGTACTGAGGTTGAGGTGCTCAACATAGTTAATAATCAGAGAAATGCGCATTGCACTATAATAAGGTGTGATTTCTCAGCCACTGGCCTCACTAGAACTAGAAAGACTTAACAGCACCATGTGGTGGCAGGGATGTGGAGCAGTTTCCATTGCTGGTGGAAGTAGAGATCTGTTTTAAAACTCTGGAAAACAATGTGAAAGTTTTTATGAAATTAAACATATGTTTACCCTAGTATTTTCACTCCTGAGTTTTTACCCACAAGAAGAAAACATAGGTCCTCAAAAAGGACGTGTACGTACGTAGAATGTTTCTAAGTAGATGAGAGCTCCTAACTAGAGACAAACCAAACGTCCTTCAATAGCAGGATGAACTAATTTTAGTGTACTTGTATGCTAGAACACTACTCAGCAATAAAAACAGAATGAGCTATTCAACATGGATGAGCCTCGAAGACGTATTGGGCAAAACAGAACAAAACAAACAAAAGCATAAGAGTACACATTTTTGGAATTTGTTTATGTGAAACTTTCGTCTAATTGATAGTTCATCTATTGGGGGAAAGGTAAATGGTGGGACTTAAAATTTGAGGATTTCATTATATGTAAATTGTATGTTAATATTAAAAAAAAAGAGCTAGGTCATTGAAATAATAGAGGAGGATTTTAGGTATTGTATCAAATGATGATGATGATATTCTTATTTAGAATTTATGCGTATGTGCCGAGCGCTAGTCTAAGCATTCCATTGCTTTTATCTCATTTAATTAATGTGAGTTACTAACTATCCTTAGTAACTTTGTCTTAACTGATAAACTGAGACACCAGGATAGTAATTGTAAAGGTCACATAGCTTTTGTAGTCAATGGTCAGTTAGACACTAGGGTCTGTGTGGGTGATGGTTACACTAGATTGACTTTCCTAACTGTGCCTGAAGTTTAAATTGAGAACCTTAAGTCTTGGTGGGAAAAGGAAATAGGGTGTGCGTAAAATTAAAATTTGTGAGATTATAACAACATCACTATGTGTTTCTAGACTTAGGTGTTATTTGTGTAATTATTTGTAAATGTTAATAACACCAAACTTAGGTGTGTTCCCTATTTCTAGGCACTATTTTGTGATATATACTCTTCTACAAGGACTTATATGGGAAAGTACACATTTTAAATTGCATATAGGCAGAATTCTATTCCCACTATGACATTTTCTAGCTTTGAAGAGATTCTCTGAAAATGTTGCTTTTATCTTTCTTCTGCAGTGATGAACTTTAATGTTGGAGTGTTGTAAGTTCTCATATAATAAGACTTAGATTTTTGTTTGGTTTGGCAGTAGACTTCTGTTTAAAATTCTTTTAATCTGTTCATTCTATGCTTTTTACATTCATTTTGATAGCTGATGGCGGTGAAGAATTTTACAAGAATTTATTGCCCTAATAAAATTTGTATTTGTGACTCTTCCTCCATCCCAGTTGCTAAAGGTGAATTTTTCAGTGAATTGCAGATTTTTTTCCCTTTTTTTTTCCCTTGGAGGAAATAAGAAACAATTCATACACTAGATCTAAAGTTTCATTAAAATTGCTTATGCCCTGTCTCAGGCATTTAAAGTGGGCCATCTGTCTAAACATCTCTCTCTTTTTTTTCTGATCATTTCCTCGACTTATTCATGAGCCATGGGAGGGCTCCTTTGTAGTCTCCATGTAGCTGGTTCTGTCTACCCCCACTGAATACATCTATGTGCTTGCATAACATATCTTTTCACCGTGCTGGAAATTCTCTGAACTTGGTTCAGATGAATGGCCCACTTTTCTGAAGGCCTTTTTCTTCCTGCAAAGATTTGTATGCAGAAGCTGACCTCTGTGGCTATGGAATGCAGCATATTATTCTTGATCATTTTACAGACCACCCACTGTGAAAGTTATGATGAAGGATTGCTTAATGATTCTTTGACCGCTAACATTGTTTTAACTCAGTATTTCACTCCTAAATAGGTAATGGCATAATTGAAAACCAGCTTTTCTGAGTGTCTGATAATATGGTTTTGAGATTCTTATAATCCCTGCTAACTACAGATGCTGTTAGTTATTTTTACATAAAGCCTACTTAAAAAAAATGACATGTAATAGCAATGTATTTGAATTAGCATTACTTGTACATTTTTTATTAAAATATTCCAGTAAGTTAAACATATTAGCATTAATATTTATGACAATTAGCTCATAGTTTATCATGAAATATAGAAAAAAATTAGTTTTATTGAGCATATTCATTCTGGCTGGCTGGCTGATGATAATCAAAGTAGACAGGTCTGGGTAGGAGCTATTATTTGATTTGTTTTGTGAGTAGCTGTCGTGTGAATTACTTTTGCCAGTTTTTTTGGTTTTTTTTTTTGTGGGGCGGTGCTGGTTGTGTTTTGAAGTAATAGCTTAAATGATATCAGCCTTGCAGGTAACTAGTTAGTTGTATGGATGAAATTTTTAATCAGATGGCAACCTCTTTCACTAGACACGTCCTTCAGTAGAGGAAGCAGCTTTCTGTGCATCATTAATATGGGGAGTTGAGTGAACCTCCAGGAGTTTTCCCCACTCTATTCAGAGAGTCATTTATAAAATCTTCCAAGACCATTGTAGATTTACTGAATGACTAATTCTTTTTTAAAATTTAAAGTATAACTTTAGATAATAATTATTAAAAAACGTGTGTGCTGGTGGAATTGATATCAGTCATTGTTAATGTAGTTTCAATGATTTTGCAGAATACAGCATATGTAATTTTAGGTTGGTATGTATTATCTTTATAGTTTGTTTCTATTGCAGATCTTATTGATATTTACATTGGGAATATATACACAAAACCATCTATTTTATGGAAAAACAAACATAACAAATCTACTTTCAAACTTCTGTAAAACCACAAGGAACCTTAGCACATTTTGTTTGTAGAAGAGTGAACGCATGAAGAAATTCCACAGTTTGACCATATTTTCTTGGCACTTCAAGGTCTTGCTTTCACAGTAAAGCCTTTTTCCTACAACATACTAACAAATCACCTTAGTAGCAATTGTTAGAAAAGTGCCACTTAAGGAATTGTGTGCTCAGAAGAAGCAACAGCTTTCCCCTGTTACTTCCCAACTCTGCTCTGAGCCATATTTTACAAGAGTGGAAAGTTTGGTTCAAACAGAGGGCCATTCCCCGATACATTGCTAGTGAGAGAATGGACTGAGATTAGACCTCAGCATTTTAACTCAAAAGAGCCTATTCTTTCCATAGGGTCCCTCTTGGGGCAGGTTATAACATATATGAAACAGATGTGGACCAAAATAAAACAATGGAAAAATAAATAGTAGCTAGGTTCTGAAAAGAGGCAACTACACCTCGCCCCCCTTTGTAAGATTGCTTTCTGTGGGAAAATGTGTTCTGGGTTCCAACAGGCTGTTGGGATCAACAACTTCCCAACTTCTCTGGAAACAGGCTTGTTGTACAACTGAAAAAGAATCTCCACATTTATGTGTAAGAGTTACTTCCGTTTGGCCACTAAATTGTAAAAATATTAAGTATATAATATAATTAAGTGGAAGGGAGATCACTGAAGTTAGTCTAATTAGGAAACAGTTTGAGAGAAAGAATATTATTCTTGAAAAATCTGAGAAACAGAGAGAGGAGTTCGGTTTCTTTAATGGGATTTCAGTTATGGGGGAAATAGTAGTATAGGCCTAGAGTTAGGATTAGTCATAATAATAAAAGTTAACATTTATGTGCATTATTTAGTCCTCAGTACTTCACTATGGTGTCGATACTATGATTATCTTACATTTATAATAAGGAAATGGCTAAGTTGCACTGAAATGTCATTTTGTCTGGGGGAAATGACAGAGCAGGGTATCCTACCAATTTCTACAAGTCATAAGAGTCTTTAAAATATATTTTTATTTATTTGTTTGACAGAGAAAGAGAGAGAGAGATACAGAGACAGAGACAGAGAGAGAACTAAACTGGGGGAGCTCCCAGTTTAGCATATGGTTCCGCACAGGCCGGGGCCGGGATTCAATTCCTGGTCCCCAGAGCTGCAAAGTGAGCGCCTAACCCACTGAGCCATCCCGGCTTCCCCCAAGAGTCTTGAGTGTGTAATCACTGTGCTTAGTTCTGCTCCTCTTAGCTTGGCTTGGTTTGGTTTGTGAAGCAATTTAAGAGCTTGGACCAACCAGATATACACAGAGAGTAATCAGAAATAGAATTGGGGGGAAGCTGGGATGGCTCAGTGGGGTAAGCGCTCACTTTGCAGCGCCGGGGACTGAGGATCGAATCCCGGCCCCGGCCCTTGAGGACCCATGTGCTGAACTGGGGAGTTCCCCCAGTTCAGTTCTCTCTCTGTCTCTGTATCACTTTCTTTCTCTCTCTCTCTCTGTCAAAAACGATAAAAAAAGAAAAAAAAGAAAAAATAGAATTGGGTCAAAGAGTGGGGCCTTATCTTTAAGGAGCTTGAATGGTAGGTAAGCTAATGAAGATTTAACCTAATGTCAAGTAGAAAACCAGTGTTGAGCAGGAGAGTAACCTTAATCATCCAGGATAACAAAGATTTGAGAAAGCCATGTTGCACAGAAATCTAGCTGGGAGGGTATTTTCTGTCATCACAATACCCCTGAAGGGTCAGGGTGCTAACCCCATTCGAAAGCAAACAAAGTGAAGTCTAGTGAGGTCATCTACATAGTCCAAGAGCCGCTAAATAGTAATCTAAGAGCACAAGGTTCACTCTCCTTCAGTCATGCACGCCTGTCTTTTGGGTGACTTGGCCTGTCCTGTGCAGTGCTTTGCACATAGTAGCTGCTCCTCAGATTGTTTCCTACTTCTCCCCTCAGCCCTTTCTCCCATCTGTGCTGGAGGCTGAGGATATAAGAATAAGGCATGATCTTGGTCTTTTCATAGCTCACATGCTAGTGGGGGAGACAGACATAAACAAATGCCCTGTGGAATGGAGTACCAAATTAGAAGCATTGAGCACAGAAGCACTCCTGCCTTTCTCTCTCTGTCTCTGTCTCTGTCTCTCTTTCTCTTTCTTACACCTTTCCTCTCTTCTCTTCCTCTCCCTCTAGTATTCATTCTCCCCTGTTGTGCTTTCTAGCTCTCCAGTGCGAAGCCTGTCTTCTGAAACAATCCTCTTCAAATTGCCAAAAATGAAATTTTCAGGCCGACAGTTTGCATTATTGATTTGTTGATATATTCTTTTTACTTTAATTTTCACTTCTATAGTATTTAAAACATTTATCTTCAGAAAATAAATCAAGTAGTAGGCTGAATACAGATCAACTGCATTATTAATCCTCCATTAGACATTGTATCTAGAAGTGATTTGATTATATTCAGTTTATGTGACTGTGACTATTTTTTAGCTGAATATGCAGAGAATCCTTTTGAAATTGATGTGTATGTGGTGGTGGTGGTGGTGGTGGTGGGTAAGCATCGATTAAAATGTAACCTGCCACATTTTTTCAGAACTATGACTTAAGCCAGAGTCTGGATGTTACGTGTTTATTGCTTAGTAACTATTAACTTTACAACTATAAATAAGGTAGCAATACTTAAATTAGGTTAATTCAGAAATCATTAAAATTTTGTGAATTAGTGATGCTGGGATATCTCAGAGGTTGAACACTTGCCTCACAATTGCAAGGCCTGGGGTTTGATTCCTGGCCCTGGCCCTGGCCCTTGCAAACCCAAATGCTGAACTACAGCACAACTTCTATCAAAACAATAAAATAAACCTTAAAAAATTTTTTTGTGGGGAAAGCCAGGACGGCTCAGCGGGTTGAGCGCTCGCTTTGAGGCCCCGAGGACCGAGGATCGAATCCCGGCTCCGGCCCAGGCGGACCCACATGCTGAACTGGGGAGTTCCCACAGTTCGGTTCTCTAGCTGTCTCTGTCTCTCTCTCTATCTGTCAAAAGTAAAATAAAAATAAATATGCACTGAAGATAAAATAATTACTCTCTAAAAAAAAAAAAAAATTTTTTTTGTAAATTAAAAATATTGTGTGAAACATTTGTGTTCTAAAAATGTTTTTGTTTTTGGCTGATTGACCCAATTTTTCTGGACTATGTAATATTGACAGCACACAAGAAAAGACCTGTGTGTTAAAGCCAGCATCACTGATGTATTCTTTTTTAAAGATTTATTTTATTATTTGAGAGAAGGCAAGAGAGAAAGAGAAGAGAGAAGGGGGGAGGGCCCAGAGCAGTCTTCATAGTTGTACATTGTTATTTGTGACATAATTTCATTCCATACAGGTGGATGTGGGACCATGTGGGGCAGGAACTGAACTGGGGGCCTCCTGCATGGGAGGCAAGAACATTTACTGCCATCCTAGTGGTTATAGTTGCACCACAGTTCAGCATGTGGGTTTGCATGGGCTGGGGCTGGGATTTGATCCCCGGACCTTGCGGTTGCAAGGCAAGCACCCATTCTGTTGAGCTATCCCGGCATCCCTGATGTTGTATTCTTATCAAAACAAACAACAATCTAAAACAAAATAAAGAGACAAAAGGAAACTTTTGGAGGCGATGGAAATATATATTACCTTGATTGTGTTGATGGTAACCCGAGTGAATAAATATGTCCAAACTCACCAAGTTATGTAAGTTAATTATATGCAGTTTTTTACATACCAATTATAACTCAGTAAATTTGCAAAAAAGAATAGCTAGCGTTGTAATTTTTAAAAAACAGTCTTGGACAGTAATAAAATATTGAAAAGAAATTGATATTGCTTAAAGAAGGTTAATTTTTGAAGGACTCTCACAATTAAGCAACTCAGATTCATAGACTAGATGATGGTACTTCTCATACATATATGATGGAATCACAATTATCCCAGAATGACTGCTGTTGTCCTTGGAGTATCTGTGTTTTGTTTGTCTTTTTTAATCTCTCTAGTTTATATCTGAAATCTTATTTGCTAAGGTGGAACCTTTTAAGTAAAATGTTCCTGAAATACAGGTTTTGGCAGTTTTACTCTGCATGCTTAAAATCAAAAGAAAATCAGTTTATTGAGAGAGAATAATATAAATTATTAACTCTTTTTTTTCTCGTTCTACTTTAGAGTGCCTATTGTTAAATCAGAAGTGGATAACTGGGAACTTTCAATAAAATTGAATGATGAAGTTCATAGTGTTGTAGCATCAAGCAGTGGGCCGACATTTTCTGTAAGTTTTCTTTCATTTTGGCCAGGGATAGGGGTCAGGGGTCGGGGTTAAATCTTAAAATTATGAATATTTAAAACAATTTTTATTGTCTCCAGTGACTCATCTTTTGAATTTATAATATAGCTCTGTATTTGTTTCATCTTCTTTAAAAGCTGGAAGTAAATTTTTGTTCTCTTATGTCAATTAGGAAATACATTGTTATATGTAGCCACATTCTAAACCTACTACTTGATACCTGATTCATTTTTCTTTTGTTATTGAAATACTTTTGGCTTTATTGTAGAGAAGAACACCTTTAATTACAATTCCAAAGTTACGGTAGCTGTGGTAGGTAACCATTCTTTTAAAACAAGTAATCTGAAGCTTCATATAACATTTTCTTGA